>RJWM01020439.1:0-37291 GCA_004363535.1 Dasyprocta punctata
CAGCTGACAACCAAGAAAGCAAAGACCTGAGGACAAACCATCTCCGCAGCATGAGAAGCTGTGGGAGTTCAGGGAGCAATGCAAAAGGAAAATGCAGCACCCCATGACCCAAAATGATAAGAATTTCAAGAGAAAATACTAGCATTCATCAGAATACTAAGCTAAGCACAGGGCCCTTCTGAGTGCTGCACAAGACGACCCTTGCAAGGCCAGCCCTGTGCGGAAGGATACATTATGCTCGTGTACTGAGTTGCGTGACTGCAGCACCGAGTTACTTAAGCAAATACTCGTCTGTGTGTGGCTGTGAAGGCACCTTGCAGATGTGGCTGACCTCTATATTCAACTGACTTCTAAGTAAAAAAAAAATTACTCTCAATACTGTGAGTGGGCCTCATGCAATTAATTGAAAGACCTTAAAAACAAAAATTAAAGGTTCTAGAAGAAGTAAAAGCAATTTGGCCTTGACACCATACACTAACTTGAATTTCCAGTTTACATTTCCAGTTTTCAATGCCGCCGTACAGATTTAGTCCTTGTGAAATCTCTAGTGCCCATGCCTGTAGATAAATCTCTGGATGCAGATATATACACCACTTATTTTTCCCTGGAGGACTTTGACTGATACGTAAGGAAAGGAGTGGGCAGGTGAAATCAGTGAGTAAAAGAGAAGTGTAGCAGGCCAAGCCCTGAGGCTCTGTCAAGTCCACGTCCCCTCCTGTCCCACAGGAAGGGAAACAGCTTCAGAGGCGGAGGAGACTGCCCAGCCTCGCCCAGCGAGCTATGAAAGGTGGAGGCTTCAGGCTTTTCAACCAAGGCATGCCCTCCATTTTAGACAGATGACGTTTGATTTTTAAATTCTATGAATTTTGCTTTCTATTGCCTTCTATATTGTGTTTTAAATTTTTTAAGTAATAACTTATTTTCCAGATTTTTAAATGACATTTCTGCTGCCAGAAGCAGGGCCGTGCCTGCTCTGGAGTCTCCTGACAGCCCACATCTACCCCAGGAAGGGACATGGCACAGTGAATTAATCTGAAACCTCCAGTCTGAAACCAGAAGCAGCTGAATGCCTGAGAAATACACTGCAAATCTGGATGTCCTTTTAATAACCACAACTTATCCTTTCTTTGACCTGGGGTCTTCTCTGATACCCAAAGGTCATCTTTGCAGAATTCTCCATGCAGGGTCCCTTTGACACCAAGTGGTGCAGCCGGGGCCTATGAGGTGGGCTCCAAAGGGTGCTGCTGCTCTGCCCACTTACTGTCTCCTTCCTGCCTTCCTCCTGCTTCGGTTAAATCACCTCAGGCCAGGGTCCTTCCGTTTTTGGCTGAACCTGAAGTGTCTTGGGCCAGCTCTGCCACCTGTGACAAACATGCTCATCTCAGGAAACGATTGAGCACTAAGGTTGGGAGCTGGGGCACCAAGCCTGACTTCTACCAGAGGGCAGGAAACGCCACCAGCCTCCAAGAATTTGAGAAAGGGCAAAAGGCTGAGGACAATGCCACCCTGACCAGCGTGAGACTAAACTATAATACAGAGTTGGGGCTGTGGGGCCTCAAGTAGTTCTTGAAGCTAGATTTGGGGGAGAGTTCTCCAGCCAAAAGGAAATAAGCAATTCTCACCGATTGCGAGCAGCTTCTTCCCTCCAGCTAGCCACTGTGTCCCCATATTCCTCAGGCGCACAGCGAGACAGCGGGGCCCAGGTAAACACCGAGGCTGTGACATTATGACCTTCAGATTTTAGGTGAAGTTTGGTGACCCTGGGGTCCCAAAGGGCAGGGGAGCTGCCTGGGCACAAGCTTGAAGCCCACCATGAGCAAGGACACAGCTCAGCAGAAGGAATCCTGCTCTGGTCACTGCATGGTGGCCATTGTTCAAGGCACCCTGGTGGCATCTGTCTGAGCCCAGCCGTGGAGCCAGGAGGAAACTAAGCTCCAGCTCTGGCCTGAATCACTTGCAGCCAGCCCGTCCCAGGCAGGAAAGGGACAAGAGCGCGGACAGAAGGGAGGAGCCTGCAGGCGGCGCCAGGAGTCTGCTGAGAAGAGTTCTCTGCACCACTGCTGGTATTAGATTTAGGCGGAAGGTCCCCAAGTCCTGGGAGGCAGGGTCACCCTGAGGTCACCGGGTAGTAACACAAGGCCAAAGGCAGGCACTGGGTGAAGAATGGAGGGTGGAGGCCTGAGGGATTGCTGAGCACCCCGATTCCAAAGGACAGGAGTGGGATCCGTGAACTAAACCACGCAGCACCTGCTTCTGCACAGGGCAGGGCCTTTGGGAAGACGAGAGAGGCCCTGACATTTCCAAAGAGTTCATAATGGAGTTACAGGAAGTTTCACTGATTTTCTGTTTCCGATGCCCCTTTACACACACAGGCTGCCTTTGCCCGCCCAGAGTGAGGCGCCATGGTGCTGGGTTGAAGCCAACTGCAGTGTCCCCTTCTGAAACTGGTCCCTCGTGTCCCCCAGGGATGTGGACTGGTGACGGGACGCAGGCGTGGGCCCCGTGATCTGCGCCTTTGCTCGTGTCTGCGCATCACCACTGCGGCTGCACATATGTGACAGCACTGGCAAAGATGCTTCTGAATGTGCGGCTGGAGTAAGTGGCCGGCCTGTCGCCCCACCCTCACAGGTGCCTTCGGGGGTGGGTACTGGAACGCACCAGATTGGGCACCCCAAGGGCTGGGGTTGAAGAGGAGGTTGTGAAGCAATGCCTGGCACCAGCCGAAGGCCACGGTCTTCGTTCCCCAGGTGCTGGCAGTCACCAGAGCCAGAGCAAGCAGATCCTGGCACTGCACTCTGGGACGCTTTGTAGCTGACCGAGGCCCCACAGCCTGGGGGGGAGCAGAGCTGGCCCTTTGGTGAGTGAGCACAGCAGTGGGGACAGGGACAGGCAGCTCCACACACCCTGGCGGCATGTGGCAGGGGACCTGGATCAGAGGTGAATGGGATCTGCCATCCAGCGGAGCCAGGCGGCACCCAGCGTTCACTGTTAGCCCTGGGCGTGTGCTCCGCGTCCACAGCCCGACTTCTGGGGCTGCCACATGGGGAGATTCGCCAATCACCTGTTTGGTTCATGAACTCTGACGTCTGGTCCTCTCTGAGCTGTTTTATACATCCTGGCTCTGCCAGGCTCTGCTGCTGCGACTGGAAAACACCTGGCGATGTGCAGGGCACTGACGTAGAAAGTCCCAGGCAGCTGATGGCAGCAGTGAGCTCCCCCTGGTCCCTGAATCAGGACTGGGCTCACTCACTCGCTGCAAATCGATCGTCCTTGTCACTTCTGCAGCTTTGCTTGCAGTGGCTTTCTGGGTCACTCTGTATGTCCACTCAACAGGACAGTCTGTTTGGCTCCGAAGTTCAATGTCACCTCCAAAGCAGGGCCCTTCCCCCACACCTCAGATCCTGGCCCGTCTGTCACCCAACACTGCCATGTGAGCAGCTCTGCACCCAAGGGGAGCTCCTGGCACCCACCTGTCCCCTGCTCCCTGCTACTTCACAGCGAGGGACAGGCGATTCTGAGGTCCCTGTACCGGCCTCCACGGATCCGGAGGAATTGGGGTGGGGCGGTCCCACTCCCCAGCCTCTGATGTAGGTTCTTCCTTTGCAGTGTGGGAAATGCCTTGAAGGTAATTGCAAGACTCTCATGGCACTACAGGAAGCAACTGTCCCAGTGCCGGGCACTTTGGCTGAGCACCACCCACTTCCCAGGTCATTTCACCCCAACACTGTCAAGGATGCATCTGAGGACAGCACCCCGGCAGATGATAGCCAAGCGCCAGCACAGGGGCTCACAGTGGGGCTGGCGCACCCTGCTTCCGGGCCCTCTCTTTCCTGACCATCAAGCGCTGCTCCTACTTTGTTCCAAGAATCCTGGCAGCCAGCAGCCGAGGGCTGATTCCATGGTCCCCACCCGGAATGAGCCACCTCTCAGCCCAACACCTCAGTGAGCTGGTGTCCCTCCACTTTCTAGTGCCTCTAGTTGGAACTTCTGTTGGGGGAAGAGGGTCACACACGGGCCCTCGAACCCAGGCCACTGAGCAAAGAGACAATGAAAGTGGACAGGTGGGCCCCAGGGGACCTCAGCGTTCTAAGCGAGGGCTCCACTTTTTGGGGAGCTGGCGTATGAGAATTTAAAGTGGGTGCACTAAAAAAAAAAAAATCCCCAACAGTGGCTGCCAAACCCAGCAACCCGACAGTGAAAACGAATCTTGAGTTCATGATGCTGAATGAAATAAATAGTAAACAGGTTAACTATTGCATGATTTCTCTAATATGAGAGACCCCCAAGTGTAAATAAATCATAAAGCAAAACAAAGAGAGACGCTAGGAAACAGGGAGGTTGGCTCTGTGGAAATGGGACAGGTGGGGGGGGAGTAAAAATGATCAAGATGCAGTATGTACCAATTCCTCAAGACGAATGTGATCGCTATGTACTGCAAATATACATTAATAAAAATAAAGAATTTTAAATGTCAATCACGCTATGTGACTTTAATATTTATAATTTATGGTCACTTAAACAATCTCCTCTGACCTCATAACCCTACTTATTATTCCCCATTAATTGACTCGCACTGACTTTACTCTTATGCCCTGGATAACAATCTAGGTACTAAGTCTGGATGTGAACCGAGCCTGACAAGTTTGATTCCCATGTGACCGAGGTGATCTTGAGACAGAAGGAGCAGTGACCTACAAATGTTCTAAGCCACGAATGGACAAGTGGACTTTGTGAGAAACCTGGGATGAATCCAGATGTGTTTTTTCTCCACCTACAGTGTATTTGATGGTCAGCAGTCTACATTTAGAGAACATTAATATTCATGACAAGCTTTACCCAGTTGGGCTGAGATTTGTATCACGGTTAGCTGAGGCCACCTGCTGGCAACATCAAGTACTGCAGTTCCACTACGCTGGGGTAGAACCGCTACCCCACCATCACCCAGAACCACCCAGATAGAGATAAATGCCTGTGGTCTGGGAAAAGCGAGGAAAATGCTGTGGAGGGGCAGTGGACCGAGGAATCCACAACTAGGAAAGTGCCCAGGGATTCCAAACTCTTACAAATGAAAACTGCCTCATTTGGTCTTCCAAACTACAATTTCCATAAGGATAGTATCAATTCTACATTAGCATATCTGCAATGTCTTACTATTACCTCCTTTATGCCTTCATTGCTGGCGTATGCCTCAGGACATTGCCCTCACCCAGTCCAAGTACTTCGAGAGTTTTAGAACGGAATGGAAAAGATTCACACTTCAGGAATGTGCTTTAGGTGGCCCGCGGGAACACACTTCTCTTCCTAAAAGAAATGCTTGAATTGGGTCACCTCTGTCAGCAGACTGATCCCTTTTATTTTCCATTCTGTGACGATCTCTGTAACATGTTGGCCACTAATTTTTTGTTTCTGTTTCTGTGTTGTTGCTTCCCTTCCATACCAAAATGAGGCAGACAGGAAGTAGAAAAACAGCCAGACTGGAGGAATTGGAGCACTCAGCTCAAGGCAGTTTTATTGGATTAGTTGCATGCGGAAGCAGGTCTTCCCACAGGCAGCAGACACGGGCATTAGTGTGAGAATCCAGAGGGCGGAGAGGCCAGGTGGGGTGGGGGCCTAGTCACATGGAGACATGCAGAGCTCTCTCTGAGGGGCTGTGGCTCATCTGGGGGGAGCTTCTCGGACACCCCCATATGTACAAGGCAATGCTCGCATCTCACTCCTCTCTGCAAAACAAAGCGTGGGGGAGAAGGAGATCAACTGTCACCAAGAAGCAGCCAACACCTAGATTCTTATCTGCTAAGGAAGACTGCTCCCCAGGAGAAAAACAAAATTCCGGGTGGTTTCCTGGCTCCCCCTTGGGCCAGGCCAGAGATGCAGGGCTTCTGCCCGTGCTGTGCCCCCGTCCCTTGTCTAACCTTCAGGGGCTGCTGGGCGCTGCGGGGGCTACAGGACAGGCTGCCCACTCACCGCTTCTTCCTGCGGTATTCCTGCAGCGCTTTCTCTGCCACGGTGTCCATAAACTTCGGGTTGTCCTTGGAGACCTCTTCTGGCATGACCACAGTGATGGGATCGGAGTCGAAGAGCTTCACGACCACCTCGGTGACTCGAGACGGGGTGTCCGAGTCAGAAGTGTGGGTCGTCACCTAGACGGGAAGGGGAGGAGAAGCTGTGTGACAGTCTGCAGCAATGGCCTACAGCGTGGAAGCGCCCGGCCCCTCCGAGAAAATGCAGACAGCCGACTCCTGGCTCGGTGCTGATTTAGACATCTGTGTGACTCGGGGAGTGGAGGTGCCCTGAATCGGACACCACCTGTTTGAAGGGACAAACCCAATCCTCAAGTGACCAGCGCAGGGACACCCAGAGAGTGAAAGTGGTTTCCAGATGTTTTCTTCCTGCAACTGTTGGCCAGGCTAGGGTTGAAAAGGAATCAAGAAAGAAAGGGGGTTCCCAGTACTAGGCGACGTTGTTCTCCCTGGGAGAGAATGATTTACTGCCAATCCATGAGCCATTCTTTGTGGCCCAGGGCAGCAAGCTAGATAGAGAAAGAGTCCACGCTGGGTAACCAGGCAGTTCCAGTGACCCAGGGCATGACTGGCATGACTGGCAGTTCTCAGCCATGGCGAGCTGTGGCATCCCTCTCACTTCCTCATCTGGGAAATGGGCTCGTGGTATTTTGCCTCTGCGGGTGGTTGGTCCATCTCAGTGCAATAGTTTGCACATGGTCTTTGTATTTCCCGCCTAGTGGTCAGTGCCCCAGCAAAGGCAGAAGTGCCCCTCTGTAATACCTGCAGCGCATCTCACCCTGGGAGCCTCCCACGAGCTCCAGGATACACCCGGGCCGGGACACACAGCACTCACCGTGGAGACGCGGAGGTAGGCCTGGTCGTCGCCTTGGGTGAGGTTAGCCAGCTGGGACACCCAGCTAAACTGGTCGTTCAGCTGCTCCAGCAGGGACGAGGTGCTGAGCATCTTGCTCTGGTAAGACTGGAGCAGCTCGTTGTACTTCTTGGTCAGCAACTCGGCCACCTGGAGGGAGTTGTTCAGCTCCTGCCGCAGCTGTGCCTGCGCTGGGTTGTTGGTGGAACAGTCTGTCCAGAAAGGGGGAAAAAAGAACAAAAGGGAGAAGAAATAAACATGCAGGGTTAAAAACACTGCTGGATGGAAACCAGTGCACACAGCCAGGTGCTGCTAACATTGCTTATGACCCCCAGCAAAACGTAAGACTCCCCAAAAAGTAGATCAAGATGCTGCTTTCACCCAGAGTCCTGCTGTGGATAAGGATGCCAGAGAAAGTACACAGTGTGCTGAGCGCCCGGCTGAGTCACCACTAGGCCGCAGAACGTGTGCCTCCTGGGGACTGGTCACCAACAGTGTTGGCCTCAAGGGTCCCCTGTCCTCAGACCTGCGCTGTCTGGCCACCTCGTTCCCCGGATAGGGCAGGGTGCTCAGCTGCGGGGTCCACAGCTCTGCTCCCTGGTGCACAGTGCCCTGAACGTCCTTCTTCTCTCAGTCACGTCTCTGCTGACGTCAGTGTGGTTACTCCCATTTTGCCAAAAATGAAATTTAACACAGAAATCAGGGCCACGGTCCAACTCAAGTCTTTAACTCCTAAACCTGGGCTCTTTCGACTCTGGGTCTATCTATGGTTCTGGAACCTTCTTCAGCACTGTCTTTTGAGCATATGTGGGTGATTTGGGTCCCAAGAGCCCATGCAGCAGAACAGCTGGGCAGGACCTGGGCCCCAAAGTATCACAGCCTGGGGTCCGAGTCCTTGCTAGTCTCCTGCCCTCCCACGACTGGCCATTAGAGGGCAGCAGGGAAAACAATGCATTCCTTTTGGTCCTTGAGCCCCCAGTGCAGGTTGTGCCATGTGATGAATAACCTCAACTCTCTTACCAGGAAATAATTAAAAATCAGACTACTGCTTGAAGGCTGAGATTCAGTCTAGAATCTGGGACACCTGGCAAGTTCCGAAGATAATTTTGGTTGTCACACGAGGGAGAAGGCTGCTCCGGGCATCTAGTGGTCAGAGGCCAGGGGCATTGCTGACACCCCAAAATGAATGCAGAGAACAGCTCCCCACAGCAAAGAGTGACCGTATCCAAAATGCCGACAGGCTGAAATCTCAAAGCCCGGAGCTGAACAATGCTCATCTAGTCACAAGCACTTAACTGTAAGAGGTGTCTGTGCTTCCCCGAGGTAGACCAGAAGGCCACTGCCGAGCTGCGTTATGATGGATCACCACTCACCTCGGTACCGTCAGTCTGACCCAAGCCTGGGTTTCTATTCATCTCCTCTTCTGGCCCTCAGATAGCTTTCTTGTGGTGAACAATTATGCCACTGATGAAATTCTATGATACTTTTATAAGAAAAGTCCACGAGCTTGGTCATATACTCATCTACAAGGTCTTCATGCCCCAGCTTCTGATAGCACTAGTATTTATCGTGCACTGGCTCCTAAAGTCACAGGAGTGAGGCTAGGAATATTTAAAAAGACTCCAGGGCTGGGGATTTAGCTCAGTGGCCTAAGCGTCTACCTGGTAAGCATGAGGTCATGAGTTTGATCCTGGTACCAAAAGTAAAAATAATAAAAAGACTCCAAAGGCCTGACCAGGCAAACCCACATGTGTTAAGCAAGATCAAAGCCACAGCGCAATAAGCTAGCTACAAGGGAAGACGATGACTCCTCCCGAGCAGGAAATACTCTAAAGACTCTCATAGCTGTGGTGGTAAAGTGGGGAGAATGTAGTGAACGGCCAGATGTGATCAAACAGAGGGGAGCAGTTGGAAGGAAATATTTCTTTTCCCAGAGGACCAACCCAGCAAAGGGAATCACACCAGGACCCCAGGGCTCACAGCCAGGAACTCAGGTAGACAGGAGGAACCCGGTGTGCTGCTCGGGAAAACAGCCCCACGCCCAGCCTGCGTAGATAAGCTGCTTAGCTCCCTGTGACTGACTGGGTTTCCTCTTCTGCACGATGCGGGCAGGAACTGTACTCAGCTCACAAGGAAATGAGCACACCCTTGCAAAGAGTTGAGGACAGTCCCCAGCACGGGGCAAGTGTTTGTTACACAAAATACGCACTGCCTAAAATGTCACCATCTGCAGGGGAAGCTGAGCTCTTGGGAACAGAGGAGCTGGGAAGTCAAAGTGGGGTGGTGCTTTCCAAAAACCTTGCAGCACCCGTGGGGTGTACCCCATGGTCCAGCCACCGTGGCATCAAGCACAGAGCCAGATCTGAATAAAGGCAGCCCCGGGGAGGCACAGGGGAGCCGGGAACGGGGGCGACTTGCAGCCCGGCCCCGACTCACCCACAGACAAGATCTCCCTGCACTTCTCGCACTGGTCCTTCATCCGCAGGCAGCCGGTGGAGTTGTGGCGGATCTCCTTGCACACGGTGCGGTTATCGGCACCCTCTGGAGAGACACGGGGAGAAAGACGCAGACTGACGCCTGCGGCAGCACAGAGACAGCCTGCCGGCCTCCAGGGACCCCTCCGGCCACTGTTTGGCCCTGGAGACGTCCCGTGGCCGCAGCAGCTGGGAACTCGCTTCTTGCTCACAAGTGTGAACCACAGCTGGGGGCGCCCTGGGGACGTCCGGTGGCCCCTCAGCAGGGCCCAGCTCCCTCCGATTGTCAAGACCTGTCCTGCCTCCCCATCCCTTGGCTGTGGACGCTGCGTCACCGTCACCATAACCGCCTGGCAAGTCACAGGCAGGGTGACCAGAGCACATTCTCCTTGGAGCCCCTGCCACCACCAGGCTCCAGCCCTGACAGAGCTGCAGGGGACGCGGACCCCATGCGGGGCCCTCCTGGATTTCCAGTCATTTCAAGCAAACCCTGGTGCCCGTCAGCTCGCACCATGCAGTCCGACAAAGCGTGGCTGAGGGAACAGACTGTGCACGGCCACCTCTCCTTCACTGTTTCAGAGCACACGCACCAAGCATCCACCTTGAGCCAGGCCCTAAGGTCACAGCCATGACGACAGGGGCTGTGACATAAGGCACTGCCAGGAAGCACATGCGTGGCTCCCACACCAAGTCCCCAAGTTCCCAGGGGAACAGGGGCCCTGATGTTACAGGGAAAGCAGTCAACGTCACCCAGCAGTTGCTTCAGGGACATAACCGACCCAAGCCCCGCAGGGCTGGCTGGAGCGGGCTGGATTGGATTTCCCTTTATCAACCATGAAACCTCAGATGTGTTCCTCTATCTGCCTGTCTTAGTCTTCTGCTCTTTAAACAAGACTAAGACCACCTTCATGGGGTCGCCTGCAAACACAGAGCTGATGTCCCAAGTCTCAGCACCTAATGGTCTGCTCCTCACCCCTCCTTGGGAACAGAGACCCCTTTCTAACCTCTCGTGAAGTCCATGTCGAGGGGCTGGAAGGCCGGCCTGTGGAACTGGGGATCCATGGCCTGCTGGGCCTGGTGTATCATTTCAAAGAAGGGCTGGAACATGTCGTGGAAGCCCAGGGGCCCAAATGGGGAGAGGGGCAGGACGCTGCGGACCAGGCGGGACTTGGGATAGAGGAAGTGTGGCCGCCTGTGGGGAAAGTTGAAGGGGGAGAAGTAGTGAGTGTCCTGGGGCTCGTGCGTGAAGAACCTATCCTGGAAGAGCGTGTCCATGATGCCGGACACCCGGTTGAAGCTGTCCTGCATGGCGTCCAGGATGTGGCTCTGCTGCCGGTCGCTCTCCAGGAGGGAGTCAATGCGATCACCATTCATCCAGAAGTAGAAGGGAGAGCTCTGGTTCAGGAACTCCTCGAGCTGGGATGCAGGCAGGACAGTCAGTAAGGGGGCAGCCATCAGGGACACACCCCATGGAGTCCACCTCCCTCTCAATGTGGTCCCGTGGCAAGTGACCAAAGGCTCTGCTGGAACTGGGCCCCAGGCTCCCAACTGTGAAGACACAGCCTTCTGTCTACACTGACAAAGGGGAGAGTTTAGAGATACCTTAGAGGTCACAAGTCTCAAAAGTCCCCTCAAAAGTCCCCTGAGGACACCCACTCCTGCTCAGCTGCTCAGCCTTAATAGCAAAGTTCAGAGACCCAACCAAGTAGGGCCCATGGGTGAAGCCAGAATCCATATTAAGGCACTGACAATTCTTCATTCTCCTCCCTAAGTAGGTGCAGGGCCCTGCCATACCAGCAAGCTGTTTGCTATGTTTTATCCAGATAATCATTTCTGGATAGAATCTCTTTAGAAATGGCAAACACACAACATGCATACTTGTGATAACTGCACTCATAGCAGACATCACCAATCAATTATAGCACTGGGGGTGGGGCGGGCGGCCAGCTAGTACTAATCAGTTGCTTCTGGCATGGGGAATGGAGTGTACAGTATTTCACTGGGTTCCCCTCACTGCCCCCTCAGAGCCTAGGTCACCCGCAAACCCTCTTTTACCTGGCGGCCAACCAGGCCCGAGCCACTTCTGCAGACGCGCGCGTAGAACTTCATGCAGGTCTGCTTCAGGCAGGGCTTGCACTCTTCCCAGAGGGCCGTCATAGTCTCATTGCACACTTCCGGGAACGCCTTCAGCTTTATCTCAGAGTCCCTGGTCTCCTCTAGGGCATCCTGCAGAGAGACACCAGGCCCGGCAATCACAGCCTGCAGGCCTCACCACCCCAAGCAGGCCTGGGATCCAGGCCCTCTGCACCCATAGCCTCGCTATGGTCTGGCCACCCCTGCGCTCCTTCCCAGGCCTGCTCCAGCCCAGGCCTCCGAGCTCCCTGCGATGCTCCCGCCGCACCCACGTGGCTCGCTGCAGCTGCTCCCCAGCCCGTCCCGGCCTCGGCCTCTAGAACTCACAGACATCGCTCGCTGGATTTCACTTTTATCTCATTTTCTATTCCCCACGGCTAGTGTTTAAAACTGGGGGGTGACAGGGTGCACATATGAAAAGAATCAAAGTACATTAGGTGCAGGTACAAATCTGCTGAAATGAAGCCCATTAACCTGTTATAACCAATTTCAAAAGGGCGGAAAAAATAGGCAAATGGAAAGCAGAAAGGTAACTACCAGAGGCTGTGGGGAGGGGGAAGGGAGAGCTGTGGTTTGATGGGTAGAGTTTCACATCTCCAAGATGAAAGAAACCCGTTTCACAACAGCGTGGATATACACTTAACGCTACTGAATTGTTTGTTTTAAAGTGGTTAAGATGGTGAAGTGTATGTGTAAAGTGTTCTTTTTTTTAACCACAATTAAGAATGTAAATAAATGTGAAGAAATAAAATATCTCTTCCAAAGCAAGCAGATTCTCCTTGAATCTCGTATTTCAACTACATGCAGGGGTAATCAGCAGTCTATCAAAACCAAACTCACATCAACCATCAAACCTGACTAATGTACCCACATCATTTGACACAGTATTTCTACAAAAGCTTATCTCAAGAGACTGCCAAAATAAAGGCAAAAAAAAAAGTCTTTAGACCTAAAGATATTGTACTATAGTATTTGGTTATGCAAAAAAGAAAACAACGAATTAATAATTTAAATATATATACATATTCACACACACATATTATCAGAATCAACTCAAAAGCAGGTGCCCAAAAGTAGAAGAAAGTTAAATTGTGGAACTGTAGCTCTTATCAGCAATCTCAGCTCTCCACAGGTAACCACAGTACAATAATATTACCATAGTGCAGTGAGAAATTAAGATATGTTGAGAAATCACATTCACATAACATTATGGTACAGTTGTAATTGTTCTATTTTATTACTATTATTATTTTATTATATTTTGTATTTTATTAATTATTGCTAATATTTTACTGTGCCTAATTAATAAATTAAATCTTATCATATACATAATATATATATATATTCTCCTCTCTCTCTCTCTCTCTCTCTCTCTCTATATATATATATATATATATATATATATAAAGAAATACCAGTATCTACAGGGTTTGGTACTATCTGTTGTTTCAGAAACACCCTGGGGATCCTGGACCATCTCCCCCATAAGTAAGTGGGGCTACTTACGTACAACAGGAAGGTAATAGATGTTTATAGTAAGTTTTAAATATTACAGTAAGCATTTTCATGTTAAAAATCCATTGCTGGGCATGGTGGAACACATCTGCAATCCCAGCACTCAGAAGGCTGAGGCAGGAGAATCACTGCAAGTTTGAGGCCAGCCTGAGCTATCCAGTGAGTTCAAGGTCAGCCTGAACTACATAGTGAGACCCTGTCTCAAAAAAAAAAAAAAAACCAAGTTCATAATTTTGAATATAGCTATTTGACAATATAGCTATTGTCATTAAAGTATAGAAAAAAGAATGGTAATAGGTCAGACATCCTCATTTACACTTTCAGTTTCTCACACCAGAGAAACAATGTGATATTCACATGTGTGTTTGAATTATTTCACTTAAGAGTATGCATCTATTTTCCTCAAGGTGCATCAATTTACCTAGAAATGTCTCAAGTGAATTCTTCTTTATGGCTGAGTAGTATTCCATTGTATTATTTAAAAGACCACATCTTTATCCATTCACTGATTGGTGGGCATGTGGGCTGTTTCCAAGATTTCGCTATTACAAACTGCTGCTATAAACATGTGTACATATATCGCTGTGGTATGATGTTTTTAATTCTTTCAGGAAGATACCCAGAAGGGAAACAGCTGGGTCAAATGGGACTCTACTTTTAGTTATTTGAGGAATCTCCACACTGATATCCACAGTGGCTGCACCAGTTTATACTCCACCAACAGTGCAGAAGGGTTCCTTTTTCCCCGCCAGCATTTCTTACTGGGTGACTTCTTGATGATAGCCATTCTTTCTAGAGTGAGATGCAATCTCACTGTTGTTTTAATTTGCATCTCTCTAATGACCAGTGATGTTGAAAGTTTTTTCATATATTTATTTGCTGTTTGTACTTCTTCATCTGAGAAGTGCCTATACATTTCAGATGCCCATTTTTGGGTTGGGTCTTTAAATTTGGATGAGGGGGTCTGACAGTTTTCAATTTGTTTTAGACAGTGTCCTTTCTCTGAGGAACAGCTGGCAAAGATTTTTGCCACTCCATGAGTTGTTCCTTCACTCTGTTGGTGATTTCTCTTGCTGTGCCCAAACCTTTTTAATAAGATGAGATCCCAGTTATTGATTCTTTGTAATATTTTCCATGATTGGGGTTTTGTTCATAGAGTCTTTGCCTACACCACTGTCTTCAAGAGTTCCACCTATTTTCTCTTCCAGCAGATTTAGTGTTTCTGCTTTAAAATCTAGATCTTTGATCCATTTTAACCAAAATGTATACTAGATATTATGAAACAGGGTAAAAAGCTCAAATGGAAAGGGGAACTAGGGAAGAGGGAAGGGAAAAGGAGGGAAGGGAAAAGGAGGGAAGGGAAAAGGAAGTAAGGGAAAAGAAAAAAAGGAAAGAAGGAAAAATGGAAACAAAGTTTTGTGAATAAGGAGGGAAATGGGTTGAAGGGAAGGAAAGGAAAAGGGTGAAAAAAAGGAATTAAGACACATCATGTACAGGTACAAATTCCCTATGATGAATGTGATCATTATGTATATTGAAAATGTACCAATAAATTAGAGACCTTCAAAAAAAATTACTGGTGTGTTTCACCAAAAAAATAAAGAGAAAAAGAAGAAAGAAAGAAAGAAAGAAAGAAAGAAAGAAAGAAAGAAAGAAAGAAAGAAAGAAGGAAAGAAAGAAAGACGGAAAGAAAGATCAGATGTGAAGCTGGATCTCCCCACCCTACCAACTCCCTCCCTGGAGGCTCACTTGGAGCTCTACTTGGTCCAGCTTTAGAAAAATCTATTGAAATGAATCTGGGCATCTGGCCCCAGGCCAGGCTTGTAACAAAACCAGATCCCAGTTCTCACCCCCTGAGGCTTTCAAAAGCAAATAAACTTTCCCTGTTTCTTCCCTGCAGCCCCAGCACCAGCTGACACCGCCCTGGGAGGACTGCGGCTCACCATGGCAACCCAGCAGGGGACCCCTTCAGGGTCCTTCTCTTCCAGCGGGGAGGGACTGGGTGACGCCCTGCTCTGGCACCCTTACCTCTTTCTTCTTCTTCGCCTCCTCTAAGGTGCTCAGCAGGGACTTCCGCTCCTCATTGGTTTTTTCTATTAGGTTCTTTATCTCCTTGACCCCCTTGACAGCATTTTGGATTTCCTTATTGATGTACTTACTCCCCTGGGTGGACATTTCTGCAAAAGAGGACGACATGGAGTTGGGGAGAGAAGCTGGAACCAGGCAAATGGTCAGAAAGGCTGTCAAAGCTGGGGACCCCTTACCCCCCAGCCCAGGCCGGCAGCTGTATGGCCCCTGCCTTGCTGGACACAGGTTCCCAGCACAGGCCCGCTGAGTCACGCGCTGTGGGAGTGGCACACAGCAGAGAAGGGACAGCAGTGCTGTGCCCGACACTGCCACGTCACATCACCCTGGAAACCAGCAGGCATTTTTCAAGGAATGCAAAAAGAAGTGTAAACTTGAAGCATCAAAATATATTGTTATTTTAGGCACAAGTATTTCTGGAGCTCAGTTTAACCGATCACCTGTACTACTCTGTTTGAACGCGCAGTGCCAGGTGACAGGGAGACTGTAACTGAGACTGTAACCGAGGCACAGCACCAAGTGACAAAGGCAATAAGACGCTGTCACTGAAGTCCCACTGAGCCGTGTTGGGCTTGTGCCACATCAAACACTTCACATGTGTTCTGGGGAGAGGAAGTGGAGGAGGGAGGGGTTGGGCAAAGTCTTGCTCATAGGTCCTCTGAGTCTGTGTACAGTGAACCTGGTTTCTAGAGTACTGCAATTTTTGCTGACTGTACTGTACAGTGCGGTGCTGTAGCTTTATGTTCCATTAGACATTACAGTGCTGCATGTGAGTTATGCAAATAAAAAGGAAAGTCATCAAGTTGCAGTTTCCTTTGACCATTTCCGTGTGCCGAATATGATAATGGACATATCATCTCTGCTCATTTAGTCACCAATCCACTTAACAACCGAGTTGCGGGACCAGAACTAGGTCATCATACAAGTAATGTCCGTAGAGTGCTCATCACAAATGTAAAAGGTAACTGGGTGAGGGGAGGAATATTCGGCCTAGCTGGATGGTGGCAACTGTCCTCCAGTGTACATGTGTATCAAAGCATCAGGCTGGATACCATAATCGATAACTGGTCTTTGCCCATGACAGCTCAGTAACGCTGGGGTGTGGGAGATACACTGTTACAAAACCAAGATAATAGTTCTGGGTCTACAGCTGGGCAGAGGCAGGGCCAAGTCTGCGTGTGAAGTCTGGGTGTCTAAGACCCACAGAATTGGTCAGCTAGCAGCAGGAAATGGGACAGAAAAAGGCCAAGTTTCAGGAAAGGCCTTGGGAGGACGTGGCCTCCAACTGACCAGTTCTACCATCCCTTGAGGGCAGAGAACTCGAACCTGGCTTTTGGGCGGACAGGCCAGGACACATGGGGAAGAGCTGGGGACAGCACAAAGAAGAGAGGGTCAAAGGCTCAGGGACAAAACACCTCAGGAGGAGACATGGCTGCCAGCCTGGGGGAGAAGGAGGGACAACCGAATGACAGGCAGCAGCCAGAAGGGTTTGGAACATGCAGGCCGCTGCCTAAAAGGCCCCTGGACACAAGGAGTCTAAACCAGGAGCTGGGACAGAGGCCCAAAGGGCAGGTACAGGGCCGCAGAGCCCGGAGCCTGCAGAGGTCGCTGGGCCGGGTGAGCAGCCAGTCCTGGGGCTGCCTGAGGGTCACACTCGTCTACTGACCCTGGAGCTCACTGTCGGAGACCAGCGGCTCCCCCAGAACTCCTCCATCCGCCCAGGCCAGCAGCAGGGCCGCGCACAGCAGCAGGGTCTTCATGGTGCCACCCCGTCCAACTCTGGAATCCTGGCAGGGCTCTGTGTGGAGAGAAAGGAGACCGTCAGGTAACAGTTAAGTTTGCCCCTTGGTTTCCTGCCACAGCTCCCGGGGGCCTGAGGGCACCAGCTGCAAGTTTATCCTTGGAAAAACTTGAGAAAAAAACCAGACCTGCCACTGACACCTTCAAAAAGCCAAGGGAGGGACCACAGGACAGCCGTGACAGGGAAACAGGATCCCTGGGGTCAGAGGAGCTGGGCGCCAGCCCAAGGAGCAGGCTCCCAAGAAGTCCCTCGGGAGGACGAGCCCCTTGGCTCTACCGGGTCCCTTTCACACGGCCCGCTCCCTCTAAGCCTGCACCAGTGCGCTCTGCCAAGGTGCCCCTGCCACCACCGGGCTGGCTGCCCTGAGCCAGGGGACATGGGCCACAGCCTGGGTCTTACACAATGGACCCTTTCCCAGAAGCTGAAGTTGTTGCATAAAACCAAAAGCCCTCCTCCACACACACCCCTACTGTATCCCAAAGGGCTCATCAGAGCTCACCCACGGCCCCTAGCAGTAGGAGCACCGAGGGGGGTGCCCCGGTCCTGAAATGGGTCACATCTGAGAACTGCTCTCAGCCCAGCAGGCCCATCTGGACGCACCGGTAGATCATAATAAAGAAGGCGCTGCTGAGAGGTAATTAGATGCACAGAGCAAGGCAGTGTGGGAGGAGAGTAGGCTGGCACCTGCCCCAGTGGTGGGTGGGTGGCTGGGCTGGCCAATTTCAGGTCTACCAGAAGGCTCCATGGCACGGGCCCTGGCCAGCTGCTCACTGAGGCCTGCAATGCCACCAGCAGGGACAGAGACTTTGTTACACCCTAGCAGTAAAGCCAGCCAAAAACACCTCTCCAGAGAGCACTCAAGAGCTTCTGGGAAATTCACCCCAGGCCCTCAAAAATAGGTTGGGGACCAACAGGCAGGGAGTCAGGCTCTGAAGCCAGAGTGGGCAGAGTCTGGAGAGGAGCAGCGGGCATCAGCTCTGACACCGGGAGCCTGGTTCTGAAGAGCTGAGAAAGGACGAGAACCCAGCTCTCCTAACTCTCAGTCTAGTGTTCCTTCCTTGGCATGGAGTCATCGAAATCAATAAGCCTGCATGTCTTTGGCTGTAAAATGGCCCTAATATAGACCTCAGAGGCACCAATTCATTCTCGCAAGGGTCTTTCGTGTTCACAGTCAGTTGTGACTACTTCAAAACCCGAGGACTGAGCCAGAGCAGCAGGGACATCTTCCTGCCACATCTGGATAGGGGCAGAGGCCGCCTGCCTCCCCTCCCCCACCCCAATCATTAGTGCAAGGGTCTGCTACATTTTAAAGCACCTAGGAATTCCCAGGGGTCTTGTGACAGTGCTGACGCGCTGGAAGGCAGAGTGGATGCCCCTGGCCCAAGGACAGGGCAGGCACCACTGTGTGGCCCGCTGCCCTCCGTCTGCAGACTGCCTCCCCTCATCTCAGCTGAGCCCCCAGCCCCATCAAGGCCTCGCCCCTCCCTTCCTCAGCCTCTTGCCTGGTGATACGCGGCCGTCTGCTTCCTAGGCATTTTTGCACTATCAAATGTTCCTTAAAAGCGCCCTTTTGTGGCTGTATAACATTCTATTCACGCAAAATGTTGAGTTTATCTTAACCATTCTCACAGGGCTGGGCATTTAAATGGCACTCCCTCGGGCATCCTTTTATAGTATCTGTACTGACTCTTAGATTCCTACCCTGTCTCTTTTTAAAACATAAAATCATCATAAGCTTTTTAAAAAATTTATTGGATCCAGAAGTTCTAGAAAGTCGAGGCTTCTGTTCTCACCCCAGTTCTGGTATTAGTTCGATGCCGGGGTGAGTAAGCCCTCCTCTTCTCCAGGCCTTAGATTAGATGTCTGAGGCCTGGTGGAGCTCGCGTGACTTCTCGCTAATGCACCTGAGCGCGTTAGAAAGCAGAGTAAGCAGGATTTGGGTGACTGCGGGGGATACTTAAGCCCACAACATCGTATTTATAACGCGCTCTCCGGAGAAATCGCAGAAAACGCCTGACACAGGCGCGCGGCCGCCAGCCGCAGCGGGGATCAACACCCTCGCTCTGCGCGGAGAGCTGCAGGGGGCGCCTCTATCAGCCGCGCCCCCGCTCACGCCCCTGCGCTTGCTCCGGCCACAGGCCTGAGGCTCCGAGTCTCCATTTACCTGTTTTTGAAAAAAAAAAAAAAAAAAAAAAAAAAAAAAAAGATCTGTACGCCCTGCGGATTGACTGCTGTCAAATTCTGGAGGTAATGCGCACCGGGTTCCTGCGTCTCGGCCTGCGCACAGTCCCTGCAGTTCGGTCCCAGGCTCAGCTGCCCGGTGACGCAGCTGAGGCCGCCTCCCATCCTGGGCTTCTTTGGGGCTCCCTGGAACTGTCACCTCTCCCCACCGGGCGGGGGACCAACAGGGCCCCGTGTTGCCCTGCGGAGGGGTTGGGAAGGTGGGGACAGCTCACCGGTCCGCGGCGCCTGCTCCCGTGCGCTCCTCCTGGCGACTCGGTGGTGCGCGCGCTGAGGCCCGCATTTATAGCACTCGGCTCGCGTACACCCCCTTTGGGGCTGGCTGCAAACCTGCATGACTCACGCCCAAAGAATGCCACAAAAAGCACGGGGAGCTTTCTGGAAGCGGGGAGGAGGGTGCGGTGCAGCGCCCGGCGGGGGGCACCTGGGGGCGCATCCGCACCGCGAATGGCCTTCCAGCTCCAGGGGGCGACGGTTTGGTGCAGCTGATTCTACTGAGGGTTCGCCAGGGGATCAGAGCCGGGGACTGCGCTCCAGGAAGGGAGAGTCTGTGGGGTGCCTCTCTTCATAGGGTTTGGGGGGTGGGGTTGCTCTGTCCTGGCCGGTTCCCAGTACCCAAAACCACCTCACAGTACCCTCGGCCCTATTGAACGGGAATCTTTCGCATTAAGCATGCTCCACTTATCTCGTCCAGTTTAAGTAGGAAAGTGTCAGGAATAATGAGGTTAGCTGGCCAGGGGCATCGTGCCGGGGGTGAGAAGGATGAAAATGTGCAGACTCCCTGAGCAGTCAGGCTGAGTGACAGTCCCAGGCAGACTCTTGGGCCAGGAGGAAACAAAAATGCATATATTTGAGGAACCAGAAAGCCTCTCCTGGATCCATGATCCGTGATCCATGCAGTTTAAGCAATTATTATGAACTTCCACTTGGCATCCGGTCAAGCAGGGTGGCTTCATGGGCGTGGGGTCCGTGCCATCCCATGCTGGGTTAAAACACACTTCTTAGTGGTTTGCACTCACAGGCCTGGGGTGTTCATTTCACACTGGGCCCTCAAGAAGCTGATCTGTGCCCACAGGGGTTCCGGCGTCCTCTGCTGCCTTCTGCTGACAGCAGGAACAGCTGACACAGGCACCCAGGCCTGGCAGAGAGGGATCGGCCCCCAAGCCCCTGAGGTGCAGTTGCTTCTTGGGGAAGCCGCACACTCTGGACCCCGGGCGGGCTGAGCACTGCCAGACAGGGAAGATGGGCGGGAGATGGAGGAGCAGGTGCAGGCCGCCTGGCTTGCTGGGGCAGACTTTGGAAACCTTGTGAGAGCAAAGGCCTTAAAGGAGAGCTCTGTGGTCAGGGCCTCAGTTTCCTTCTTCTTGTCTATTGAGGCACAGCCTGCAGACCTAGTTTTTCTCTGCCCAAGGTCCAGGGGCTACTAGGACCCCCTTCCTTTTTGGGAGACAGCTGTGGAAAATTTCCAGGCCCTAGGCTGGTGCATGGACAGTTGACTACAGTCCCAGTAACCTTGAACTAATCTCCTTGCCCTCGGGCCTCAGTTTCTCCCACTTGGACAAGGAAGAATCTGGAATGTATCAACTCTAAGGCTTCCTTCTGTCTGACCTGACACAGTGCCAAGCACAAGATCGTTGGCTCAGGAAAAAAAGAAAAATGCACCAAGGACTTGGAGCAGGATTTCTCCCCAAAGAGGCTTTGCTTTGTTTTCTTTAAAAAAAAAAAAAAAAAATGGAATTATCAGTAACAGCTAGGTTTTCTTTGGAAACTGCCTCCTCTTTAGCATATCAATGCCTGGGGTCAGGAGAATTGTTTTGGAGATCGCTCCTTGTAACTTTTCTGTTCTGTAGCTCCCCCAGCATCCGGCACAAGAGGTATACATCTGTGACAGATTTTTAAAAGTTAGATTTTGGAGGTCAGGCAGGGAGATCTGCTTTAGCTGGGGGTGGGGAAGTAGAAGAGAGTACTGTCATTCACAGCCTTGATCCTGTTCTCTGGGAATGGTTAGTTGATTACTCCAAAAAAGGTTCAGAAGATTAAGGAGGAAAAGCACAAATTTTGAAAGCACAAGAGTCAAGGAGATCACAAGAGCCAACTGATTCAGCCATCACACACCACTCCATCCTACACCCACTCCAACATCACCACCCCCAGGTGGTCATCCTACTTTGTTTGAATGCCACCAGTAACTGAGAGTTCACTATCTCCCACACAACCAATTCCTTAGGAACGGTGCTGACAGAGTCAGGTCATCTTGTGTGAAGGCCTGGTTCTGCTTTCTGGAACCACACAGAGAAAATCCAATGCCTCTCTTCCCTGATACCTTCTGCTATTTGAAGGCAGCTTAGCCTGCTTCCTTCAGTGATCCCAGAATGGTAGCTCCTCACCTCGTCATCAAATGCAGACCCCTCCCCAGCCCTTCAGCCTTCTGGACCTTGCCTTTCTCCAAAGCCGGGAGCCCAGCACTGCACTTGCCAATGCCAAGGGCAACCTGACCCATGAAGCAGAAAAGGCCCACCATCCCACCACTTCCCTTGCCCGAAGCACTCCAAATGAGCTTTTATCTAGATGCTGAGTCACTGGCTGATTCATACAGAATTCATCACCATTTTGGCAGGTGCTGCTGGTTAGTCACTTCTTTCCCATGATGGACTTATACAGCTGGATTTGGGGTTTTAGCTGGGTTTCTTTTCTTGAGTGTCATGGGGGAGGGTCTTGAGGGTCAGAGGAGCAAGAGCTTTATGTGTGTCTGTGTCTCCTTATGCCTTGCCCACCATCTCTGGCTGCCCAGCTGTCCTTGGGCCTGATTTCCTGTGCAGTGTGCTTGTTAACGCACCCCACATCAATACCATGCTTAGCACCACCAGCATACAGTTCCCCCAGCACAAATACATCTGGAGCAAACTAGGATGGACAAAAGCCGCATCCTCCTCTCCTCTCCATTAAGAATCACTATTTAGGATGTAACTGTTTAATGTGTACATTCAGCCAGTTACAGACCCAGAATAAAAACTGCAGATAATAAAATCATATAATCAGCCCCAAGATGATGTGGAGGTATCCAGGGCTCTTACTGGACCTCCTTAAACTCCATCCCTGGATCTTCTGTGTCTTCCTACTTAGTATCTTTTGAGGAAAAGTTTGAGGCTAGTGAATCTTGTGTTGCTTGTCATGTGCCTAGAAGAGGACAAAAGTTACTTAAATGAACTTCCCCATTTCCTCTGTTATAGGCTGGCTGTGTGGTCTCTGTTTCTCTTCAAAG
Source organism: Dasyprocta punctata (assembly GCA_004363535.1). Classification (NCBI taxonomy): domain Eukaryota; kingdom Metazoa; phylum Chordata; class Mammalia; order Rodentia; family Dasyproctidae; genus Dasyprocta; species Dasyprocta punctata. The sequence continues at coordinate 22,385 of RJWM01020439.1, forward strand.
ACGTACAACTCCACGCTTCAGCTCCAACTGTTAGATTGATGAGACTTGAAAAATTGGCCCCTGCATCTGCCTCAGATGAAGCCTACTTTTTCCACAGCTAATTATGATTTCCCATCAGTCAGCGATTCTCCATGGAATTACACAATAGGTATGCAATGGAATTACCCAAAGAGCACTAGAATTTACCCATGCCTAAGCTCCCATCTCCAGAGGTTATAACTGAATTAACCTGAAGCCAGCATCAAGATTCAAAGTAAAAGCAGAGAAAGTTAAGGAGCATTGCTTTCCGATTTACAAACTGCTGGTTTATGCCTTTTCCCGTCTGGTCCTCACCAACCTCTGTGTCTTCCTTAGAGTATGTGATATTTTCCCTTTTTATAGAAGATATGGGGTGGGGGAGGGCAAATGAATCCTAGCAGGCTTTTCCTTAGCCTGAGCTAAAGTCGGCCTCTTTACAACTTCTTCATTGTGTTTTCTCTTATTTTTCAGGCAAGATAAGACATAGCGTCCTGTCTTCTAAGACAGCCCTTCAAACATTCGAAAATCAAAATTGTATTTCTTCTCAAATATATTTCCTCGTATAGACTCTTGGACTCATTTTCATAGAGTGAAGTTGCCACATACCTCACTGTCTTCATCCTCACCCCAAAGATGATTCTTTTTGTCATTGTCTGTCTTAGGTGACTTTCAGATCTGACACATGACACTAGCTCCGGCTGGCCAGGTGCAAAGGCAGTAGACTTGTGATTTCCACTTGTAATCTGACGTGGGCTCCTTGTACCCCCAAGGCACTCTCTGCTTGCTTTTCTATAATCTAATAAGCTATTGGGCTGGTCAGATCGGGGCAGGCTGAGGGACTGGGGGTACACGATGACACGAAATCCACTGGCTTCTGATTTCCCCAAAGATTTAGGGAAAAGGGCCACAATGTAGTGAATAATTGATCTTCTTGTCTTTATCTGTCTTACTGCCAATTCTTCTCTAAATCTCATGTATCTAAAATAATGGGTGTCTATTTATATATGCATTTTTTTTTTTTTTTTTTTTTTTTGCGGCACCGGGGATTGAGCTCACAACCTTGCGCTTGCCAGGGCAGGCGCTTAAGCCGCTACGCCAAACTCCCCAGCCCTGGTTTTTTGAGGCAGGGTCGCACTATGTAGCTCAGGCCGGCATTGCGCTCGCGTTGTAGTCCAAGCTGGCCCCGAACTCACAACGCTCCACCTACCTCAGCCTCCCTAGTGCTGGGATTAAAGGCGTGCGCCACCACGCCCGGCTTATATATGCATTTTTATTTAGAATATATGTGTACCTATATTTCTAAACAAATATATATGTAAATAGCATTTTGCTTTTTATCTTCTCTTAAAAAATAAATATTAAATTGTATGATCCATATCATGCTATAACTTACTCTTCTCCACTTAGTAAAATATTATGACCATCCATCCAGGTCAATACAACATAAAGGAAGACCTCATGCCATGCTTTCCTGTAGCTCCATGGTATCCCATAGTGCTAAACACACCGTATGCAGCCACTCCCCTCATTCAATTTTGTACTGAGCACTGCTATAGTAAACAACCTTCTGCCGGCATCCTGTCTTTCTGATGAATTCACCACTTTGTATAAGGTAAATCAAGTTACTGGATAAAAGAAATGATATATTCTGAATATTCACGGATCTTGGCTTTTGGCTTTTCCAAAGGTTGCCCTGGCTCCCGGTTCTCTTGAGAATGTCCATTCCTGCACGATCATCATGCTGAGCTTGAGTCTGTACCAATTTGATGGGTGAAAAATGACATTTTGCTATTCTAACCCCTTCCTGTATCTACTGTTCTCAGCTATTCATTTTTAACTACAATTTCCTTTTCTGTGACTTGCGTCTTTGTATGGTGTACTCATTTTATCAGGTGACTTTTTGTTTCTATCGATTTTTGAAAGCTTTTTAAGTAAACAGAGAAAGCGACCCTTTGTGTGTTGTGATGTTTTTTCTGACAGACTCATTTATTTGCCTTTTGTCTTTCAGTATGGAGGCTTTTTACAAGTTTTTATGCAAGTGAAATTTGTATCTCTTTGTTTATATTTTCTAGACTTGTGCTTTGCTTAAGAATGCCTTCTTCTGGCCGGGCCTGAGCGCCTCTGACCAGGAGACAAGTAAGACTGCCTTCCAGGGGCCTGCGAGACCGGCGTGGACCTCAGGAGGAGAAAGAAATAGGCTTCTCCGGAGCCCGCCCTGCCAGGCCTGAGCGCCTCCAACCAGGAGACAAGCCTGGGGCTGGCAGCCTGAGCATCTCTTTGGAAGATGACAGTAGGCAATGTAGCAAAAATGGGGGATTCTCTTCTGTCTTGTCTTTGAGGCCCAATATTGTTCTCATTGTTTTGCTTTATTCTGATTAATTTTTTTGGCCTTATTTTATACTCTGTTTTTATTGGTTTTGTTGTGTTTTGTGTTTTTTTGTTTGTTTGTTTTGTTTTTTTGGTTTGATTTTACTATACCGTTGGAAAGGTCAACTATTCTGAAAATAGCAAGATATACTATAGTAGCTATTGTTTTCATGGTCAACTATTATGAAAATAACAAGATATACTGTAGTCGCTATTGTTTTCATAGTATCTTTCTTAGAAGTTCTGTACCAGTTCTACTGCTTTGTTTTGACTGACTTCATTCCGTTATGTTTTGTTGGATTTTACTATCTTTAAAAAAAAAAAAGAATGCCTTCTTCTGACTGTAAGATGCAGCTATTCTAATTTTTTCTAGCCTTCTGTGGCATTAACTTTTATATTTAGATATTTAATCAAAACAAAATTTGCAGAAGGCATGAGATAATGATCCAACTTTATATTCTTCCAGGTATATAACAGATGTGTCCACATGATTATCAGATAAGCCACCCTGTTCACACTAAGTTGAAATGGCAGTATTTATATGTGAAGTTTCTCAAATAACTGGGCTCTGTATCAGGGTGTTCTGGTCTGTTCCTCTTTCTTTATTCATATGCAATGTATCATTTTAATTTTGTAACTTTAAAATATGATTTAATACTGAGAAGGTAATCTTCCTCTTCCTTTTCAAATGATCTTGGTTATTCTCAGACATTAATTCTTCAGTATAGATTTAAAATTAATTTTTCCCCATTGAAATATAATATTGTAGTTATAGTTGCATTAAGTTTACATATTAGTTCTGAAGTATTCACATTTTTATATTCTATTTTATATATTTGTTATATTTTATATTCTTTTTCCTTCTTCTGCAGCACATTGGTCTGCAAGTAATTTTTTTTTTTTTATTTTTTGTCAGTACCAGGGATCAAACTCACAGCCTCACACCTGTCAAGCAGGCACTTAAGCCACTGAGCCAAACTCCCATCCCTATTTTTTTTGAGGCAGGGTCGCACTATGTAGTTCAGACTGGCCTTGCTCAGGTTGTAGCCCAAGCCAGCCTTGAACACACATCACTCTACCTACCTCAGCCTCCCAAGTGCTGGGATTAAAGGCGTGCGCCACCACACCTGGCTCTGCAGGTAATTTAAACTAGCATTTTTATTTTGAAATCAATTTTTATATAAATATTTGATATTTTATGGAAAATATCAAATAGTATAAAAATAGCAATATGGCCTTTTCACCTGCCATATTTCTCACCATGCCATGCCTTCCATGTTCATCCAGAAAGACTATTATTTTTATATTAAAACAAATGCTCTTCTTTTCTTAGAATATAGAGAGACATACTGAATAGCAGGAACCAAAAGATAGAAAACCAAAGACATACAGAAAGAAAACCAGAGTGTAAGGAAGAGAAAGATATGTGCCTCCTGTAAACCTACCAGCACGCGGGCTAGGAATCAAGGACTCCCCCCACCCCCAAGCAACCTGCTGGTTCAGAGGACAGGCTAAGTTGATAGCAACTAAGGTACATGAAGCAACTAAATGCTTGTATTGTTTGGTCGATTTTGCAGGCCTGGGCCGGCAGTCTGAGCATCTCTTGGGAAGATGACAGTATGCAGTTTGGCAAATATGGGGGATTCCCTTCTGTCTTGTCTTTGAGGCCCAATATTGTTCTCACTGTTTTGTTTTATTCTGATTAAATTTTTTTTGCTTTATTTCATATTCTGTTTCTATTGGTTTTATTCTGCTTTGTTTTTGGTTTGATTTTTAGTATACCTGATGGAGTGGTCAATTATTGTGAAAATAACAAGATATACTGTAGTAGCTATTGTTTTCCTAGTATCTTGCTTTGAAGTTCTGTTCCAGTTCTACTGTTTCATTTTGATTGACTTTGTTCTGTTATGTTTTGTTGGGTTTTACTATCTTTAAAATAAAATTAAAAAAAAAAAGAAAAAAGAAAACCAGAGTGTGTAAAATCAACAGGGAGAAGAGACTAGAGAAGGATCTTTGTGAGGTTAATTTTTTATGTCAACTTGGCTAGGGCTCAGGGCCAGGCATTTGATCAAACCCTGTTCTACGCGTTTCTGTGAAGGTGGTTTTTAGGTGATAGTGACACCTAAATCAACAGACCGTGTAAAGCAGATTACCTTTCACGACATGGCGGGCCTTGGCAGGCAGTTGAAAGATGCAAGAAGAAAATGATAAAAGACCATGCCAGACACAGTGGTCATCCCAGCTACAGTAACTGGAAGATTGGAGCAGGAGAATCATAAGTTTGTGAACAACCTGGGAGAAAGAAAAGAAATGAAAGGAAGGGCTGGGGATGTAGCTCTGTTGTAGAGTGCCTCTGGGTTCCATCCCAGTACTAAAAAGAAAACAAACAAACAAACAAACAAAACACCCCAGGTCCTCTGGACAGCCTTCGGCCTCTGCGGCTGCACTTCTCAGTCTCCAGCCTGCTGGCCTGCCCTGTGCTTTCGGAGCTGCTGGCCCACGTGATCACATGAGCCAGGGCCTTTCAGTGTGGATCTCTGTGGCTATCTCCGTATTCTCCCCACATGCATGGAGGCGTCGATGCAGACATGTGCGTATATAGCAGTGATGTAGGTGTGGGTGTGTGCAGATACACACAGTAGTCTTCCCTTCTCTGTGGGCTTGCTTTCCATTCTTTCAGCTACTGCAGTCAACTGCAAGTCATAAACATTAACTAGAAATTTCCCAAAACATTTCATACACTTCAAATCGCAGGCAGTTCTGAGTGGCATAATGAATCCTCACACCTCCCTGCTCTGTCCCTCCTGGGATACGAATCATCCCTTTCTCCAGTGTCCCCATGCTGTGCCTGCTCCCCTCCTGTGCTTATGGGTAGTACAATAAGGCATTTTGAGAGAGAGAGAGAGACCACATTCACACTACTTTTACCACATGCATCCTTATAACTGTCCTTAGTACTAGTTATCTGTTACCTCTTACTGTGCCTGCTGTATAAATCAGTTATTCAGAGGTGTGCACCTACAGAAAAGCATAGTGTCTGCAGGGTTTGGTACTCTCTGTGGTTTCAGGCATCCCCTAGGAGCTTTGGAACACATCCCTGGGGACAAGAGCAACAGTGGCTGTGTGGACATCATCCTGTTGGTTCTGTCTCTAGACAGCTCTGCATGGGACCTGTTACCCGGAAGGAGAGGAGAGGTTAGGTTACAGGTAAGGCCGTTACGTTGTTAGTTGACTACAAGGAAGACAGCAACTTCAATAAGCACCGAGCACTGTCACCCTAGAGGAGAGTTGGGGGGTGTGAACCAGGAGGGAGAAAGGGCGCCACTGCCTGAGGCCCCTGTGGGAGAGGAGCTGCCTGGGGGGCTGGGGGAGGTGCAGGTCCTGAGCATTAGGAGGAAGAGGGATGTTTCTAACCTGAAGAAGCAAGAGAAATTGTGTCTGAGGAACCCCTCTCGGAGCTTGCAGCAGGGGGCTGGTTTCAACCAAAAGGCTCTGCTTCAATGGCAGCACTGCTTCCAGTGAGGGGTGAACTCCAGCACCCTCCTGAACTCCGAGAGAGTGCCACACTCGTGATTCCAGGTCTCTAGTTCTCCCCCTTTGAAAATGACCTCTGCTCTCTCTTTCACCCAATACTGTCATTTGAGCCCAGGCCTTCACACTAAGCTAAATCCCCAGTCCTTTTTAAATTTGTGTTTTATGCCGGGCGTAGTGGCGCACGCCTTTAATCCCAGCACTCGGGAGGCTGAGGTAGGAGGAGCGTTGTGAGTTTGAGGCCGGCTTGGGCTACAACTCGAGCACAAGACCGGCCTGAGCTACATAGTGCGACCCTGCCTCAAAAAACTAGGGCTGGGAGTTTGGCTCAGTGACTTAAGCGCCTGTCTGACAGGCGCGAGATTGTGAGTTCAACCCCCGGTGCCGCAAAAAATAAATAAATAAATTTGTGTTTTATTTTGAGGCAAGGTCTTACTAAGTTGCTAAGCTGCCCAGCCTGGGCTGGAACTTGTCATTCTCCTGCCTCAGCCTCCCAGAGTGCTGAGATCACAGGCATGTGTAGCCACACTGCAGTTGGCCCCTGCTCTTTCCCCATTTCCTTCCACTGCATGTGGCTTATGTGCAGTGACCAGCAGCCCACAGAATGGGCAGCACTCCAGGGGAAAACAATATTAGGCAGTCTGCCCCTTGCCACCCCACTCCACCCAATGCCTGCCACCTGTGCCTCCGCCCTGATCCCCCAGCTTGGTCAGGTCCTGAGGCCCCTGGATCTGATTGCCAGGGTGGTGCAGGCCTTCTGGTTGACCCTGGGTCCACCCCTCTGGCTATTGGTAAGACATGCCTGAAAATGCTCCCCACAATAGAAGGTGGTCCCCCAAAGGTAAGGTGACCTCTAGGGGTCCTGCCTCCTCTTTCGTTCTGAGACTCAGCCCCACTCCTGCTGCATCTTCCCCTTCCTGTCTTCTTTGCTCTGACCACTCAGGTCCTTTGACCCTGCTGTGTCCTAACTCTTCACCAGCCCTTCCCTGTCCCTCCACAAAGCTGGGCTCTTCTCCCCAGAGTCCCTCGGGACCTGGAGTTCATGGTCTCCCTCTGCAGGGCTGGAACTTGCTCTGCTCACCCAGGGCTCATCTGCAGCCAGAAGCGACAGCTGCCAGGTCTTTGCAGATTCATCTGCGTGACCACAGCAACTGACCAGGGGCCAAAGATCCTCAGGAGCCAGAGAGGCGGTGGGGGTGGCACCCTTCACACCAGGAGTGGCTAAAATCAAGAGTCGTTTTTCGTTCTTTCTGTGCACGAAGACCACAGCAGAGGCAGTGTGGTCTCCGCAGGAGAGCACACACGCACTGTATTTGGCCTGGGTGGGTTCAAACCCCAAGATCGCCACTTACTAGTGAGCTCTAGGCGTATTCATTAGCCTCTCCACACTCAGATTCCTCATCTGAAAATAGACAGCAATGGCGTTCCTTATCTCCCAGAGCTGCTGTGAGGTGTAAGCAAGTTAAATGCGCAGGGACGCTCCAAGGAAAGCTCCCTTTGATGAATGAGAATGGCTCTCTGGGTTTACAAAGCAGCTCCTAGGCCCATTCTAAGGTCCTGGCAGGCTCAGGCTCATACGGCCAGCTGGGAATCCCGGTACCAGGCCTCAGGAGGACTTTGTGACTAGTACCAGGTAGGCAGCGTCCTCTCTGAACCTGTCTCCTCAGAGATGTGAGATGGGCAGCGCAGTCCCTGGCCTCTTCCTCAGGATTACTGGAATCACCCAGAGAATGCACTTCTCAGTCTTATTGGGTAAGGTAGGACAGATGGGGGACAACTGAGCAGCTGACCTTTCTGATCTGCTGGGCATTGTGACGGGGTGGCTGTCCACCCCTCTGGTGGCTTCACTCCAGCTATAAATGGGGTGAGCATGAAGTGTAAGCATGTTGAATGGGGGTTGACTGGAGCAATCGAGAGATGGGGCGGCGTGGTCCCCACCCTGGGATCCCCTTTGTCCCTGTGCTAACCTCCGTCCCACCTCTGTTGGTACAGTTGCTGATTTAGTTTCCCCTGCTCCTTACCAGGCTGATCTCCTGGGTTCCGTGCCACCTTCCCCTGGGTTTAGGGCGCAGCCTGGGGCCTGGCAGGTATTCAGCAAACTGTGCTCAGTTACTGAAGAGCCACACAGGAGGAGCGTTTATGACAAGAGTCAACTCCCTGTTTGAGGTCACTTCCCCTCTGATGTCACTGTTAGACCTAAGGCCCCCACCACAAGCAGTGTTGCAGAATCTGGGAGCCCGGAGGCCTCATTTTCTCCCTCCGGCAAGGTTCAGAGACACGAAGTGGGTGCCTCGTAGTCACCAGGCTCCACAGGGAAGCGCCAGAGTGCCCCAAGGGTGACCAGGAGTCCTAGCCTGTCACGGCGCAGTACCGGAGCAAACCCAGCAGCGGGGGCTGGGGCTGGAAACCCAGGCATCCTCCCTTGTCCCTGTCCCACGACCTATCAGATGGGTGAGAAAAAAGTGCAGAGGTAAAATCTAGGGTTCCCGCCCCCGGCCCCCAGTCACGAGGCGGTCCCCGGAGTGAAGTCGCCGCGAGGGACCGCGACCCCCGGCCCCGCCCTGTGCGCCCCCACCGCAGCCTCACAAAGAGGCCCGGCCGCGGCAGTTTTGAAAATACCGAGGAAGTTGATCTGGGCCGGGGCCCAGGCAGTGACGAGGAGGGAGGGAAGGAGGGAAGCGGCGAGGGAGGGAGCCGGCGATGCGCGCGGGCGGAGAGGCGGGCGCGGGGCGCGGGGCGGCGCAGACCTCGCCGGGCTCGGGCGGGCAGCAGCGCTAGGCGCCCGGCGGGGTGTCCCCACTGCGACCCGCGGGACCCTCGCCACCCCTCCCCGCGCCTCTCCACGCCTCGGCCCCAGCATGACGCCCGCGGGCTGCGCGTAGGGCGGCGACCCGGTGGCCGCAGAGGACCCGCGGGCTGCATCCGCCAGGCTCCAGCCGCGCGCCGCGGGGCCCTCCCGAGGCTTCGGCCGAAAGGACCATGAAAGGTAAGCGGAGCTGCGGGGCGACGCCTCCCGGAGGACCCGCTGCACCCCGGGTCGGGGCCAGCGCACCAGGGGGCGCTTCTCCTGCCGGCAGGACTGCGCGGGAACGTGCGCGAGGAACTTAGGGGGACAGGGAGGACTTTGAGAGGAGAGGGAATGGGAGCGATCGCAGCGCCCCTCTCCTTTTTGCACTCGGACCCTCACTGCCATTGCTCTGTCCCTCAAAAACAAATTTAAAGTCCGGGAACGTTTGATCGCTTGGAGCAGTCAGTACAGGAAGGTGTCACCTCTTACCCTGCGGACCCCTCCCAGGGCTGCTGCAGCCCCACCTCGCCCTCTGGCATCGCAGGGCCCAGGAGTCTCTGCCACCACCTCCAGTTCCTTCCTTTGAACCCTGCCTGACCTACTTACCCTCTGACCAGCGACTAAGCAGCTGGGACCAGAACTGAGCTGCCTTTAAGTCAGGGGTCATCACCATGGTGACCCTGGCAGCCAGTTCTTGAGATGGAAATTAGAGTCAGCCTGGTCCCGTGGTCCGGGGTCTGAGGTCCTGAGTGGTTGTCCTGTTCCTGGCTCTGGCTTTTCCGGGTCCCTAGAGAGCATGCTTGGTCTTCAATTTCAGTTTCATGCTGAGCTAGAAGCAGGCTCAGGAGACTCACATGGGAGTCTCAGTACCTGTCCAGAGCCCGCGGTGGCTCTGCAGAGGCTTCCAGTCCTAGCCGTGAGAACCTCATGGCCTGCTCATGATCCACTGACATTTGAAACAGAGAATGACTTTTGCCACCATCTATGGGGCTCTGAACTCTACTCTCAGGTGCTGCTGACGCAGGTATGGGGACAGCGAGGTGGGGTCCAGACCTCCTAAGCCAGCTCAGCCAGAGTGGCTGCTTGCCCAGCACATGAGTTTGAGGGTGCCTTCGAAGAAAGGGCTAGGCAGAGAGAGTTCCCATTGAATGGAGCCTCCGCCTTGTAGAGTTGAGGAAACTGATGCCCAAAAAGGTAGAGCTGGCTCGCTGAATATGTGACCACACAGTCCACAGGACCCCCTGCTTGGCTTCATGCTCTAGGGGTGCCATCTTGAAATTCTTCACGGCTTTTAAACAAAGGACTTCTCACTTCTGTTCAGCACTGGGCACAAATGATGGCGCTACCACTGTGCAGAAGTGACTTGCTTCAGCCCCACAGCTAGCTGGGGACTCCAGAGCCCAGGGATCTTACTTCCAGGCCAGGATACCCCCTGCCTCTCTGCTGCTTCCTTCCCTCAGGGCTGGCCCCTATGTCTGTGCTTCCTGATGGCTTCACCATGTCTGGGATGAGCCTTGCAAGCTATAATCAACCCCAGGGGAGTTCTGTTAGCTGGCAAGGGGAACCTCACCCACAGAGGGCCCACTCCTAGCTGCCACAGTCTGCAGGCTTAGGGCAGGCTATTACCAAAAGGTTCTGGAAAGTTCTTAGGTCGTTATCTTACCACAGCCTGCAAGCCACAGGCTGCCCTGGCCCTCGGCAAGGCGGGTAAGATGCTGCACATTCTCAGAGTGGTTTGGGCTCCACCAACATTCCAGACAAACGCCGTAAGAGAAAATGCAGCGGGAAAAGACAAACAGGGACCATAGCCTGTGAAACAGAGGCACAAAGAGCTGCAGTGAATGAGCATCAGTGGGATCCTCCGTCCATCCTCGGGTTCCAGGGGCCTCCGGGCCGCTGGCAGCTGGTTGTGGCTCCTAGAAAGCAACCCTCTCGCCGTCTCATCTCCCTCCCTTGCTCAGAACTGCAACCTCCTAGGTGGCAGCAGAACTCCCAGCCACTGAGGCTTGGAGCACAGCTCTTGGGAAACCCTCAGTGATCTCCCGTGACACCCCACGGCCCTGCGGGGTGCAGAGCTTCAGGGGAAGGCAGGCTTGGTGCCCAGCACACCTCACTGCCGGACAGCCAGGAAGAGCCGCCACCTCCACCTGAGATGGAACTGGCAGGCCCAGACTGCAAACGTTTGGCTTTGGGATTGGGGGGAAGTGAGATTTTTGTGACTGGAGTGGGAAAGGCAGAGTGCCCTCAGTGGGCGGGGTCACTTCCAGCGAGGCCTTTTCCGGAGGGAGGCCAGCTTCTTGCACTCCTCCAAAGGCTGCACCAATCTTCCAATTACGTCTGTTGGCAAAGGGTTGTGGTCCCCTGCTCAAAACAAGCAGGGTGATGTGATGTTTTTATGACGGAAAGGGCAGTGATGTCTGAGAAGGTACTTAGACAAGAAAACACCCATTGAGTGGCACAGCCCACCAGGGCAGAGTGCCAGCCCTGCCCACCCAGCTCCCAGGCAGCTGCCTGTCTGATGCATGCTGGCATCTGGCCCCTCTCACATGTAACCCTAGGAGGCAACAGCTGCCATCAGCTCTTGATGACAAGCCCACCTCAGAGCTCCCTGCTGAGTTGTCTGAGCCATTATTGGCCATCTGTGGAATTGTTTCCACACCTCCAGTGACAGGGTCTTGACAGGAGAGCCCTTGCAGATCCAAGAAGCAATCTGGGTGGCTGCAAAGATGGTTGATTTAGAGTCAAAGCCATGGGCACCGGTCATGATTCTGTCATATTCCCTCTCTGGGCCCGGTTCTGCTCCTGGGTGGTCCCTGAGGCTCAGGAGCTCTGGGCCCCAGCACCGCTTGGGGACAGAAGCACGGTGGGAAGCAGGGTTGCTATGGGCCTTGGCCCTGGGGGCTGTGTGCTCAGCTGCCTGCCTGAAAGAACAGGGCAGAGCCTCACCCCAGTGCCGCCAGGCCAGGGAGGAGCAGTGCCCATGCAGCGTGGCAGCGTGCAAGCAGGGAGAGAAGGGGTCTGTGAACACCCAGCTCTGGCATCCCAGTGACATCTCCATCCACTCAAGAGTGGACAGCTGGTCCTCTTATCCCAGACCACAAGTTCTGCAGGGAGCCAGGACTGCAAGACAGGGAGCTGGTGTTGCATAAGGCCCGATTCAGGATGCCAATGGGTTTGGATGTTGGAGATCAGCTCTAGACCCTTAGACATTCCCCTACAAAAATGGTCACCCTGCCATCCAGCTGGGGTAGTTTAGTAGTAAAAGGCTCCTATCCCAGGGCTAATTTGTGAGATAGGAAAGGTGTTCTCCTTTGCACTAAGCATTGGTGGATAGCTTAGCAGTTTCCAAAGACAATAGCCGTTCTGGGTGTGAGAATTGGCACCTAGGGCAACATAACAGACTGTGCCACTCACGTATGCTCTACCTATGCTTGGTTAGTGTGTGTGTGTATGTGTGAGTGTGTGTGTGCGTGTGTGTGTGTGTGTGTGTGTGATGGAATCCCTGGAGTCCTAAAGTCAGCCTGGTCGTATCCCATCTTCAACTTCATTCCTGGGAGAGACACTGGACTCTTTGGGCCTCTGTCCCCTTCTCCAAGCAGACTGATTCACTCCAGTGGTCTCAGGATGTGAGCTTCATGAATATGGGTTCTCTGTCTACCTGTTCCCTGGCCCTTAAAGGTGATCATTGACATTTACTTACTGTACACATCTGGGCCCCCCACTGGGCATAACGGCATGAATCATGCTAGAGAATCCTCACTCGGAACCTGACACAGGGATTCGATGAAGACACCACTTCCATTTAACATGCACTGACCAACTGTCAGATGCCAGGGTTTATATAGCTACGGATGTCTAACAGCTAAGAAAGTGTCAGGATACTTAAAATTTGTGCCCCAAATTATTCAAAAGAGACTAAGAATGGTAAGTGCCATGCTGGAGCTCCCCAGGAGAGAGTATGAGGTGGTACTGGTTCCTTTGCTGCTCTTCTGGACATGCCATGGCTCCTGGACCTTGGGGTCCTTACTGGACTTGTCTCTGAGAAGTCTCTCCAGTCTCATCCACTGGGCAGGTGGGAACAGGCTGATAGGACAAGACTTGCTTCTCTGAGCTCCTGACCCACGTTTCCAGTAGATCCTCAACCTCTCCAGTAGTAGCTGGAGTCCTGCAGGTACCTTCTTCATGGGTTAGACGAGACTCCTTAACCTCCAGCTGCATCTGGGCTGGAAAGTTAACTGGGGTGTCAGCATGCCTCTCAGCCAGCCCACATGTTGCATAGGTTACCTGCTTTGGGGGAGTAGGTCTGCCAGCTGGAAAGGAAACAGGGCTGCTTCCTGCCTGCACAGCAGAGGTGAGACAGGCATGCCTAAGAAGAGAACTGAATAATCAAGACCAACAGAACAGAAGGACAAGGAGCAGCATGGACAGTGCATTTGGTAGAGTCCCCAGACAGCCAGGAAGGGTTCCAGAAAGGCTGCAGGAAGAAGCTGAAGAGTGGGGAGAATAGGATCAGGCCAGGCAGGAAGTAGGGTTGGCGGGAGCTGGACTTGAGGTCTTTGGGGGAAATGTGTTCAGTGATGGTGGGAAGAGAGATTTGCCTGGAATGGAGACAGAGTGCGGGGGTGGCCTTGAGTGCCACCTAAAGGACTTCTGACTGTGTCCTGTTGGCCTTGGAGAGTCCTGGAAGAGTACACCAGGAGACAGCCCGTGGGCTGCTGCTCCTTCAAGACATCCTCTGAGGACTATAGCCCATTTTGGGAGCTCTCCACTTTTAAGGAGTGGGAGGAAGAAAATGAGCTCGTGATGGAGCCAAGAGGAGTGGTCATTGACACGGTCAGAGAACTAGGAAGGCGATGTCAGGGGAAGTGAGGAGAGTTCCAACACGGAGGAAATGGCCCATACATTGACATCTGATCCCTAAACAGCCTGAATTAGCTGCTCAGGAAAAAGAAAGCCAAGCTGCAAAGGGAGGGGGAAGGCGGAGGCTGAAGTAAAGATCTGGACACCTCTGGGCTGAGAACATGCAGAGAAATGGAAGTCGGTGGAGAGAGAAGGGGGTCAGGGAGAAGGAACTTGCAAGGTCAGCATGGCATGCGCTGATGTGAAAGCAGAGGGACAGAAGAGAAAGAAAAGGGTAGAGTGTGGAGGTGAAGGAGGGAGAGAGTGGAGATTTGTCTTGGGGGTCAGGAGTGTCTGTGTTGGGACCTAAAAAAGCAGGGGAAAGTGGACAGGCATAGACTTTTACATTTCTAGCTGCATCTAATCTCTGTGTGATACATAACCATTGTATCCAGAAAATTTAGAAATTCAGAAAAGAGAAAAAATATAGCCCTCCTACGTGTATCTACTCCCCAGGGATGATAAATGGCAAGATGTAGATGGAGGTTCTTCCAGTGATCTTAGTGTGCACATTTACACGTGAACATTTTTCACACAGGCGAGGTGATCTTATCCATCTTATCCTGCCATACATACTTGAAAAATTAAATAAAAGGGCGGGTGTGTAGCTCAATGGTGAAGTATATCCTTAGCATGTACAAGGCTCTGGGTTCAATCCCCAACACTAAAGGAATTTTTTTAAAACAACAAAAGAACAGAGGTATCTTTCTCAGACAATAAAGATAGATCTACAGTATGTTTTAAATGGTTGCATTACATTGTGTAGTAGGACTCTACCATGATTTTTATTTAAGCAATTCTCTATTGATGGGCATTGCAGCTGCTCACAGTTTCCCAGAGATGTATCACGGCATGCAGGAATCATCTCTCGCATACCGACGTCTTCACCTCATTGTATGGTTAGCCTCTTAGGAAAAGTTTCTAGAAGGCTTTGAGCAGTCACAGGGCATGCACTTTGAAGTGCCAGCTGCTCCAAATGCATGTCAGGGTCTCTCCCTGCACCCCCTCCCCGATCCTGGGTGTGGGGTGCAGCTGTCTCCAGGGAGTTAAGGGAGGACACAGGAGTTGAGACTTCACAGTCTTGATCTTTTCAGGGTGGGAGGCAGCGAGCTCACCTTTGGAGGATGGGTGGGCCAAGACGAGGAAAAACTCAGGAGTCAGAAGTGAGGATCCAAAGGACAGGATTTGCTCAGAGCCTGGTCTGCACCATTCTCTGACACACACCCTTGCCACAGAGCAGAAATAGCAGGCTGATCCCTGACTGGATCTCCTGGCAGGAGAGGGCTGCAGGCGCTGAGTGGGGA
>RJWM01020440.1:0-37140 GCA_004363535.1 Dasyprocta punctata
ATCAGATCAATACTACATGTCTTTACCTGTCAATCTGAACAGCCCCCTTAATGGTAACGATATACAACGTTGCAACTACTGTAAAATTCCAACCATCTAAATTCCTAAACCTATAATTTTACAGTATCGGATATGTTGTTGATGTTTGTTTATCCCTTTAGTTTTTTGTTTCTCTTATGTACGACCATTCTTTTATCCTTTATTGGTTTCACTCTGAAGTATTTCACTTGATTATATTAGACCTGATGTTATGGGTAGTTATTTCAATGATAACAAGAGGTATTCTAAGGGGAAAGGAAAGAAGGAAGGGAAAAGGAAAAAGACATAAATTTATAAATATGCATAAATAAGACAGCTAAAAAATTGTAGTACTAAATACATTAGCTATTGAAAAAGAAGAGTTAATATTCCTGAATTGATAAATCTTATTTGTGTATATCTGTCAATATGATCAACCCCTATGAAGGTAACGACATACAATATTGTAACTACTGTCAAACTTCAACCACCTCAGTGTGTAAACCTACAATATTATTGTATCAGATCTGTTATTGCTGTTTGTCTGTCTTTTTTGCTTTTTGTTTCTATCTTCTGTATCTATTTTGTCTTAAATAAAAAAATAAATTAAAAACAATCAAATAAAATATTAGTTTATTTGAACTATAATAAACAAACATTAAATTTATCAGTCTCAACTGAGATAACAGAATAATTCCTTGAACACTACATATGCATACCTTATTTACTATCACTGAACAATGCACATTTTCCTTTAAATCTAATTTTAAAACTATATTTGTATATTTTAGCATTATTACTTTCTACTGTTAATCTATTGCTTTTAAAATAATGTAACTGTTTTGAATATTTTTAAAATAGAAGACAAGAATACTTCAAAATGTACCATCTCTTATTTGGAAGATCCAAGATGAAAATTATAATGGGCAGATACGGAGCATGCATAGTCTGTCCACTGTTGCTATAACAAAATACCACAGACTATATAATTTATGAAGAAATTATTTTTTTCATAAATCTGGAGACTAGGCAGTCTAAGAGCATGTAGCATCATTTGTTCATTACCTAGTAGAACCTTGGCAGTATACAAAAGGGCAAGAAAGCATGAGAGTTTGAGGAGATAAAAAGAGGTATTTCCTAACAAAAGGTCTCTATTTTCCTAGTTAACACACTCTTGTGATAGTGGCATTAATCATTCATGTTGGTGGAGCCTTCAAAATCTAATCACCTCTTAAGTGTCCCCCTTCCCAGTACTATAACTATTGCAATTATAAGTCAATATACCTTTCGGAGGGGACACGTAATGTGTAGAAAATTATCATTTTTCATGACAAAAGGGTATTTATTATGAGTTTTTGACAAAATATTAATACTAAGCGTAGAAAGTATTAAATATTTGGATATATTCAACATGTTAGGCACAGCAGAAATAGCATGTGGGCAGGAGGGTTCTGGGTATTAATTCCAAGGCATTTTCACTGAGCTAGATACTCACTCTTTTCTTTAAATTTTGTATTTTGAGATATAGTTTTCCTTGAGTTGATAAATTGTCCAGGCTAGGCTTGAATTCACAGTCCTCGTGCCTCATCCACCCAGCCTACTGGAATTAAAGGCTTGTCCCACCATGTCCAGGTTAATAGATGCTTCTTTCTCATCTCAGATGTCCTGATGTCAAACATAAGCAGAGGGCTAGGGGTGCAACCAATTGCCGGAGCATGTGCTAAGCATGCAGAAGATTAAGAGGTGTGTAATAGTTTATTCCATGCATCATGATTTTAATTCCTGAAAGTTTCTGGAAATTCTAGCACTTAAAATAAGTCCTATTGCAAAATAGCTATCTAAACATGTTTGACACATTTCTTAGTGTTTTTTTTTTTGTCTCCACCTAATCTGTACGCGTGTTGCCGATATTAGTAGGAATATTTTAATCTCATTGAAAAATCTTAGGAGTCTGAAGAGATTTCTGCCCTTATCCAAGCAACATGGCAAATGATTTTACACAAAACCATATTGGTTTGTTCCAAACAACCAGGATCTATTGCTCTGGAGAAAAAAAAAAAAAAAAGGGAAAATAACATAATGTTATTTCGTATGACTTATTTCTGGAAAACGTTGGTCAAAGTATAACTTAAAAGTACGTATATCCATAAATTTTCCTTTTACCACTGTATTTTTAAAATTGCGTTTTAAACCTAGAAAAACTGACATTAAAACCATTACAAGACAAAACATTTATTGTAAATGGTTGGAAAGAGAAAATAAAATTCCGTCATGCATGATTTAAAAGGCACCATCCAATCTACTAAGGCAAGTAATTCATGTGAAAAATTAGATTTTAAGCTAACATATTTTATCTTTCTAACACATTCAGAATTTCCATGTAGTTATACATATGCTGCCTAAAACATATTCCCTTGAAAATAAAATATACTCACTGTTGGAATAGACTCTTATATAAATTTAGGAGGAGGAGACCCAGAAGCTTAACTAATTCTTGCCTTACAGGGGGTGTTTCAAACGCTCACATTGTGCTTGGTAGCCTTTGATCTCCTATGAAATTTATATTCATGACAGTCTAACACAGAGAAGAGTGAATAAAATGAAAACATAAAGGACAATGGCCCAGGGGAAGTATAAAGTTACAGTTGTATTTTAATATCATTTTTCTACATAACAACAGTAATAATGTCCTAGATTTCAATTTCTATTCCCATTTAAGTGCCTCAAAGAACTTAGTAAAGTCAAAGAAGCCTGCTGGCTGTGCAAGTTACTCGAGTACTATTACCTATTTTATAGGAAGGTAAATCAATATATAGTAAAATTTAGACATTATTCCAAAGCAAAATATACTTTACCAGTTGAAAATCTTTTTAGCCATATCAAGTTATGTCCAAAGGGTACGTGAGTCAGGAAATAATACTGTGACAAATTAGTGGATGGATAAACAAAGATGTTCACATTAGAAAAGAAAAACAATGAGCATTATTTTTTTTTTGTCTGTAAAGTATGAACAAACAAGCAAATACCAGGGATTCTGAGATATTTTTTCCTACAATATTTTGTTCATTGAGCAACCTACTATAATGAGTAACACGTTGCACAGAGATTCAGCCATGAAGAAAACATTTTTTTCCTTAAAAAAAAGAGCTGGAAGGTAAGGGAGGACATATGTTGAGATCACTGCCATGCAACAAACAAAAGCACGCACAAAATCAAAAGGAAAAATTGCCAAAATATGCACATAAAATATATTAAAAACTTGCACAATGGAGTAAGACTTCAGTATATAGAAACATGTAATACTGCAGGTGATTAGTTAGAATTGGTAAGTACCAAAAAAGTGTCATTTTAATTATAAAGGGAGGAATGAAATTTACTAACTTTCATATGTAATATCCTTACATTAATGACATAAAATCTTATGAAACACACAGATTGTCTTGGTTACTTTATTCTCATTGCTGAGACAAAATACCCAACCTGCAAAATTAGGGAAGAAAAGATTCCTTTAGCTTACAGTTTATGGAGGTTTCAGGCCATACTCAGCTGGCTCCAGGGTGGCATGGCTAAGGGGCAACCATTCATGGAAGCTGCAAGAGTGAAAAGAGCAAAAGGAGCAAAAAGGAAAAAGCAAATCTTCTTCCTTTCCTTATATTGTATGCCAACCACTGGACTCTGGGCATGTGCAACCCTCACGCCACCAATCCCAGTGCTAGATAATAAAACAATCACAAACCTAGACTCAGCCACCTTTGAAAGCCCCACCCCTCATGATCACATGAGGCTTTGGGGGGATATTTAAACACAAACCATAACAGAGATGTTTTACCACAGTTACTACTTACAATATCATGGTTCACTAGAGCATTTGTATTTCAAGATATTAATAATGATGATTTTTCAAAACTTAGGCTTAGAAGATGAATAAATCCTAAGAAATCCCAGCAATGATTCTCCCACTTAAAATCACTCCTGGATAGCAATTGTAAATGATGTTTTCTGAAGATTATTCTATTGATTAAAAAAAAAAAAAGAAACTCCCATTTGTGCTTAGCTCATTTCATCAGAAACCTCTCTTTGCAAGATACAGTATATTTAACATTTAACCTCTATGATTTTTCAAACATTCACTTTCTTTAAAAATAATTAAAAGAAATATAATTTAAGTATTAGTTTTTCTTATAATTTTAATGCTTTATTTTATACAAAAAAGTAGCATTTGTTTCAGAAATTTAAGAATCAAAAGGGGGAAGTATCAAAAACACTGGATCACTGTGTAATTGTACAATTAATTTTAATATTAGTTACATCCCAGGATACTATTAAAAAAGCCCAAAATTTTCATAAAAGCTGTTACAATTCTCATCTTGTGAAGTCTCCACTTCTATTGTTATAGTCCTTTATCTCAGTGTAGGAATCCTCATTATGTATCTCTGTGAACTATGCTACAATTCTGGAATGCATTCCTTTCTGTTATCATTATAGAAGACATCTAGACTCAAAAAAAAAAAAACTAGTGGAACAAATTGCTTAACTGATTATTTAGAATATGGTAGCTATCCATCAAATGTTTAGCGAATGAACAGACAAAGGAGGAACTATGCTCTTTGGCAAAGGCTAAATGGTCTTTAGTGTGTACCAAGGTCTGAATACCACTCACATCAACTTTAGCTTCTTGATACTTTATTCATTAAGGGTTGAGTTAACAAAGAGAAGAAACTTTAAAGTGAAACAAATCTAGAAACTACCCTTGCTGTGATGTTGATATGGGATTTGAAGTAATATAATTTTACATCCCCATTGCTGGGTAGTCAAGCATATTTTTATCTTCCTTTTTATAGGTTTGTAAATAAATAATAAAGATAGAATATGATTTTCCAAGGGTCATGCGATGAGTACACAGCAGAGAAGAAATTCAGATTCAGATCTTCAGGTGTCAAACTCTTCATTCTCTCTTCATCCATTGTTTCAATTCTGTTTCTTTGACTATTTCCTTTTTCTGTCTACTGCAATATCAGACAGGAGTCATTAATTAATTTATTTTAATTTAATGTCTATTCACTTCAATTAATAAAAGGAACTCAGAGCAATTTCTTTTCTAGTTTTCTTAATTATATTCATAATACATTTTACTACATTTTCTGCATATTTTCACTCATTGTGAGTGTACCTGGCTACATTTCAGACAATCATATTTTACCAGATGAAAAATGCTTAGGAAATAAAAATGAGGGACTCATTCAAAATTGAGCTGTATTTATTCACCTTTTTGTGGTACTTAGTTACTGTCTTTTTTTATTCATGTTCTCTTCCTTATACGTATTCTCTAGTGATTAATCAGCTTTTCTCCATGCTTCATTACAAACTACAATCCAAGACAAGGAAGTACCTAGATTTCAGCTAATCAATCCATCATCCAAGATCGCAATTGATAATATAGAAGCTAATTTATTTATGTCTTTCAGTTCCCTAGTATACGTTTTGTGTAATGGTAATTTCTAATTGCTATTTTCTGCAGTAAAATTAAATAGCACCTTTATTAATCTTCTTATTGTTATTTTAACTAATTTAAATTTGTTATCTCTATAAGGAAAGTAACTTCCTCAAATAAGAAAGCATCACTTTTATGATGCTTCTGGTTCTCTTTCCTTTCAAACACATTTTTTTTTTCTTGTGAAGAATACATCATTTAAGTCATCTGAAATGTTTTAAAATATTGCTTCTGGACAGAATATAAGATATAAATTGGATTAAAGATGTTTTTGAAAGTTGAAAGACTTAAAATTGCCTGCTACTTTTCAGGCACAAAGTTTTAAATAACTAATTTTTAAAAACAAAGAATAAATTGAATATATTCAACCTATATATTTAGAAATATTTATAAAAAAGCAATCCCAGAAGATAAACTACAATCAAAAGAAGTAATTGAGTGGATTCATATTTGGATTTAGGGTGTAAAACAGAAATACTAGCTGAATGAACAAAAGCAGATTCAAAGGTCAACATTGCAAAAGGAAATGATATATCTAGAATACTGCTTTGGAGGGAAATATCAACCTCCTGGTAACACTGAAAAATTTTAGGCACCGTTTGTTGAATAAAACTATATATAGTCTTATATATGCCATCACATTATTCTGTATTGTTGATTTTTAGGGAATTTAAAGATTGATTATTATTCCCTTGGATATTATCTTTATGAATTATATTTTTTTCAAATTTCAGTTATTTTCATAGTTTTCCTCTTATGAAAATATGATTTATGTAGTATATTTTGTACCTGAAACTTTTCCGTAGTTTTTATATTACTTTTATGTTTGTTAAAAATCAAGTATTATGATCATATGGAATAAAGAGTTATTCTGATGCTTGTACATCTCTATGTGCTGCAAGTTGAAATGTAAATATTTGTCTTAATTTTTTTCAAAGAAGATTTATGCTAACATCTCTTATACTCACAACTACCTTCCAGAGAGTTATAAATCCTATGAACACACGAATGTCTAAAATTTATGCTTCCATTCATGATCTACTCATGTCATTACAATTAGTGGTGTCCCTTAAATGTTTATGAAACTATTAGTTCAATTTTCACACTCACAGCAATCTAGACTTGAAATGTAGAAATGCTTTTACTCAATTCCCTCACTCCTCATAGCCAATCTACCTCCAAGTCCTGTTTATTCCACCTTTACAGTTTTTTGTGTTTGATGGGTAATTTCATTTTTATTTCTACACAATAAAATCTTCATTGACTCTCATCTGTAGTCCTCTCTTAAGTATTTGTATTTATTTCCAAACTGTTTTTTGCTTTCTGATCATGGACTTTAATAAAAACAACAGCTAATATTTCTCATACACTTAGCATAATGCTAAATTCTAATGTGTTTTCTCTCATTGATTCTTACAACTTCACAAGAGAGGTACTGTATTTCATCTTTTATCTACATTTCAATCTCAAAAAACCTGAAAATTACTGAGATAAAATGATTTACTGAACTCATAAAGAAAGGAGATAGTTCTGCTAGACCTGAACTGCCTGAATCTGACCTGAATCAACACGACAAACAAAACCCTTAAGTTTTCCCTTATCTGTGGGGACATGTTCCAGGGACCCTCGTGGATGCATAAAACTACTAACAGCACCAAAATGTACATACACTATAATTATTACCATCAACTATGGTGACTACATGTGATTATACTGAAGAAAGGGTTGATCTGTGTTCTTGGAAGAACAGAGTAAATAGGGTGGTGGTAGATTTCATTATACTTAGCTAGGCATACAAATTAAAATTTAAGAATTTCTTATTTCTAGAATTTCCCCATGTAGTGTTTCTAGACCATGGTTGACTGTAACTGAAGTCTCTGAAATGAAACAATAATCCTTCAGATAAAAGGAAAATACTATGCAATAATGCCACTTTATAGTAATGCCAAATCAATCTTCAAATATTCTGATACACAATGTGCTGCCTAAAACCAGTGAGCAGCATACCATTGCTGAATGATTAGAGTACCCAAGGCCAAGTTTGCTTTCTAGTCTTCTTTATCATACAATGTCCTTTGATCATTCAAATACACATGCTTGCATTCCCTTCCCTATGTTTTTGCACAAGAAACTCTTTCTAAAATCAAAATTTTCATGGATAAAAGTTAAAATCTTTCACCTCCAACTTTCAGAATTGCCTTCACCTTCTGAAGTTCTTTATTTGACTTTGTTACTTAGAAACTGTCATGTGATAGTATTTTATCTATTTTAATGGAATGCTAGTTCCTCCAGACAGTTATCATTGAATCCTCAACACCTGACAACCCATTTTTGGAGAGAAAGTAATTGATAATTAGTGACCTAAATGATTTCAAAATAAAAATGTAATAGAATATAAACATAATAAGTGAATATCAACATAAAAATGAAATACATTAATATTGCTAGCTATTAACCTCGACAAGAAGTAGGTGAACCTTCAAAATCTTAGAGGCAAAATGTTGCGCACTACAGTATTTTTATAATTTCTATAAAACTAAATTATTATTTAAATTAATATTTGCTAATTAAAAGCTAAAAGAATCCAGCTAAATCTAATTGGTAAGCTTCCTCTAAACCCAAGGCTTTTTGATACCACCCTTTACCTACTGTCAGTTAACTTCAAAACAGCCATACAGATTTAATTACATATTGGTCCCTAAGGAATGCATTCATATATCAATTTTCATCTCTTGTGGACAGATCATTTGCAGTTAAGTTACAAACCACTGAAAATCAATTTTTAATGGGAATATTCACATAACCTTAACTTCAAAAGAGCAAAAATGCAGGTATAATAACAAGTGGCAGGTTATTAACTATAAGTTCAATTTTACGTTCTTTTGACACAAGATTATGTCACCCAAAAGTAAGTGAGCATTTCCACACAAGTCACACCGAATAGAAAACTATGAATCATGAAAGTTGTAATAGGTCCTGCATTGTGTCTATGGAGGCCCTTGAAAAAAAATTTGGTTCACTTAGCAATAATGCACTGAACAACAGCAATAACAAAAGAAGTGTTAAAATACTGTTAAATTTCTAAGTGAAAACCAGAAAAGTAAAGAAATGTAGAATTAAGTTGAATCTCCATCATTAACTATATAACCAACACAGAAAAGGGTTTTGATATAGCGTATCAGTTACCTCAAAAATCAGCAACAATATTGGGATATACTTTAATTCTGCCTCATAGTAATTTATTCTTATGCCTATGTTTCTGTATTTCACAAAATCTTTCGAAAAACACTCATGTGATTCAATTTTCAATATACTTAAATTTAAATTAACATGGCTAATTTTTAGCAGTTAAAAATCACAGCTGCAGATAGCATGACTTTTCATCTCAAGAGTCCAAATTCCTTACCTAAAGGTCTGTCAAAGTTTAGTTTATTAACTGAAACTTTACAGAGCTAGTAAAATTGCGAAGTTGTTCTAATGACTATAAGTAAGTCTGTTGAACTGTGAGGCCTATGTTAAAAAAATAATTTGTATCATGACAAATGAAATAATTGACTCCTTAATTTTACAATTACCAACTGAGAATCTATTGTTCACTTTTGCTAATAATTCATATAATTTGCATGGACAATGTTGTTCATTAAAGTCAATTACATTTTAATTTAGAATTAAATTGTTATATCACAGAAATAAATAGAAATAAACTAATTTCAAAATATTCATTAGGTGACAAAAGAATTTGAAAAAGCGTGCTATTCTTGTGGATTTAATTTTTAGTCTCATATTTTATTGTAATTTATTTTTAAACACTACAGTTCGGTCAATCACACACACAAATTACGACATTTTTTAGAGCATTTTATTTCTTCTGTGGTGAAGTACTTAAGAGATACTTTAATGGTAAATAAGTCATACATTAGGTATAGATGTGAGAAAACTTCTTGGTTTGATAACAGAAAATTTTATGTAAATTTAAAATGTGTTTTAAAGACAAAAAAAAAATGGATTTCCTGCATTGAAAATGTTTGAGTCTTGATGTGATGAGTTAGGATTCTGTTTACTTATAAACATCATGGCAGAAACAGTTTTTCTTTTTTTAACTTTGGTTATATCCTAGAATTTAAGACAATTTCTAGCACACAAAGATGGCTAATTAATGGTTTTTAAATGAAAGCTACTTTCCAATAGCAACTTCCATTTTTCAATGATAAAGTGTGTTTGAAAATTCAGTCCTGTCCTTACTACCCAGAGGAAAGTCTGAACTATTTAATCTTACTGACACATTTATAACTAAAGCTTCTAGTTGCTTGAGGCTCAAGTTGAAATCCCCGGCCTTTCTAGTATAATGTCAGTTAATCTTTACTGCCAATTTTATTCTAGACTGAACATGAATTAATTTTTCCAGCATTTATCATCAAGGAAGCTGTTTTATAAAAAAGCAACATGGTGTGTGTGACCGAAAATAAATGTCTATAATTATTAAATATTTCAGAATAGATTTTTATACTTAAGATAATTTAAAAAGCAAAGATTTGAATTTTCTATCAGTAATTTTCTTTCAGTATAATTTTTTTAACCAAAAGTGGGCTTAAATGGAAACAAATTAAATAGGCTGCCATGGAACTAAAACAACCTTTGAAACTCAGATTTATTTTTTAGAATTTTCAACTTTGCTCTGGGCAATGTAAAGTTCACAAAGGACCTGAACTAAGCAAACTTTTGATGTTTCCCTTGTTGCTGGTAATAATATACCATTATTATTGTATTTCTAAACTTCTTTATCCATGTTGTGTAAACTCCTTTGATTCAGTAAACAGTTGGGTTTTTTCTCTCTAGTCTTCTACTTTATACCTTTGTAAATCTTCAGAAGGAATTATGATGCTTAGGCTTCTACTTTGCTTCTTTTATAAAGGAAAAGTAGTATTAACAGAAAATAATAAAACTCCAAATACTGAGTGTCAATATGGTACAGCAAGAAATATTGTTTAATGACTGTTGAAAATTATAAGGTGGTGATATAGGATCAACTTCTTATTATAGCCTCTATGCATACAGTCAGTTTAGACATAGGTTCCCAGGGAGTAATTTGGAGATTCATTCTGCATTATAATAGAAACAAACAGTACAGTAGAATAAGCAAATCAAAATAGGTTTTTTATTTAAAAAAATGAAAAAACAAAAAGAGTTGAGTCATTTAAATCATAAAGTACACATAATTTTTATTTTTATGTTATAGGTGGAATTCATTAACTTTACTGCTACATTTTTTGGAGAAAATGTCTTAGTAGAATAATTCTTTCCTGTTTTTATTTTGATTCTTTTTAAAATTTGCTTTTAATTAGAACAATATAATTGTAAAAGTGTATATAATACAGTTTGCTGTGTTATACATAGGCATATTGTATAATAATCAAATCAGGTTATTTACCATGGATATTGCCTCATATATTTGTCACTTTATTCTAGTATGTACCTTCAAAATCCTTTTTCCTAGATACTTTAAATAGGCAATATTATGTTTTCAATCATAATTACCCTGCCATGCCTTGTGATACCGTAATTCCTTCCTTCCATATAATTCTCATGCTGTAACAGTGACAGATTTCTCCAGACAGCTTCCTAATCTGTGCCACCTCAACCTCTGATGACCACTCCTCTACTCTCTGCTTCTCTACATTAGACACACGAATAAGATCATACTGTTTCTGTCTTTCTGTGCCTGTTTTATTTACCTAACATAATGTCTTCCATTTTACACTGTGATACTGCCAAAAACAGATTTTTATTTCTCTTCTAATTTAATATTATAGCATTCCATTGCTCATTCTCTATTTATATATATGCTATTAAATATATTATGTATAAATATATTCTATTAAATATACATATACTATTATGTATACATAGAGTGATATAGATAGATATAGATGTAGACAAAGATATAGATATATAGAGAGGTTGTTGCAAGAGTACTACAACAAATGTGGGAGGGCAGATAGCTCCATAAATTACTAATTTAATTTCCTTTGAATATGTGCTAGATAGTGGAAACAATAACTCCTAACTAGCAAATGTATTTATAGTAGAGTACTCCATCTAAATATGTTGAAGGGAGGTGTGGGGGTCTACCAAAATTGACATATTGGGATTATAGAATATTTTACACCACTCTCATCATCATCTGTGTCAGTTTGAGTTCTCTGAGAAATAGATACCAAGGTTATATTTGATGTGCATCAGATTATTGGACAAAAACCTGTGAAAGGAGAAGATGCAGTTAGGGTGGGTAAGAAGAGTCCCATACTGCAGCTCAGATTTAGTAAGTTACCAGATCGTTATGAAGATAGGTAGAGGAACAATACCTAATTGTGTAGGAGTGGATCAACATTACCACTCCTGTGATGCTTATTCTTTGGGTGGGAACAACTTGCTAGAAGGAAAGTCTCATTATGAATGCATTTTATAGATCTATAGAGAAAGGATGGATCCATGTCATACAATCATATTCCCGGTGACATATTTTTTTTAAAGTAACTGAGTGGCATATGTTTATACTACTATACAGAAACTAAGAAGAAGCATATGAAATATTTGGGGCTAATGGAAATATTCTATCATCTTCATTGTTGTGGTGGATACAAGCCATTATATATTTGTCAAAATGCATCAAAATATATAGTAAAGTAAAAGAATTTGTGTGCAAACTTGATTTAAAATATTGATTTGTAAAAAGTAGACATTATTTGCTATTATTATCCTGGTTTCACTTTCTTTTACAGTGAACCATATCCTATTAGCATTTTTCTCTGATCATTTTGTAAGTCACTATTCTCTCATTGTCTTTTTCCTAAAATAATATATTTAGTGGTTTCTTAGTAAAGGCTTATGAGAAGAAAACTGGTAACCTTGATCTGAAAAAATATATTCAATCTCTGATTCTTAAATGACTGTTAAAATGGAATTCAAATTCTAGATTGACAGTTATTTAGACTATATTATTTTGAAAGCATTGTTCATCTGTCTTATGGCATCTATTATTATAAATGAAAATTCGGTCACTTTGTCAGTTTTTTAAAGTAGACGTCATATTTTGTTCTATTATTTTACTCTGATGAGTCTCAATGTAAATTATTTTTATAATCTCTGCTGGAAACATACTGATATTTTAATTTGAGGACTCATGTCTTCATTTCTAAAAAATATTCAGATTCTTTGTACATGACTATTTTTCCTCTCTCCTCTGTTCATTATGTTCCTGAGACTGTCAACTAAGTGCTCTTAATTGCAAGCAAAACAAGCAGCCTGATTATGTAGAAAAAAAATATCACCAGGGAAGCTGAAAATCAGAAAATGAACCAAAACATGAGGAACAAATCAAAACACATTAGACAAGCATATCCACCAAGTAACCCTGGAGACAACATCTTCCTTGGTGACTTAGCATTAGATGCAACACTTGTTGTATAGCCAACATCTTCAATGCTAAACACTAGATACTGGCTTTACTGCCACCATTACGTGGCTGTAGGAGACTCCATGTTGCCACCACTTTGTAAAAAGGTGATGCATGATTTCTTCTTCATTGAAAAATTAGCTCTTTCTTACTGTTCAAGGTGGATATGTTTCATTGACCTATCCCAAAAGTATACAATTGTCATTACTACAAAAAAGGCTAAAACTTTTTTGGTCCTTTTCAGTGTATATAATAGAAAATAGGTTCTGCCTTCAAACAATTCTTACCATGTGAAATATTTAACAGAAACTAATTTCAGGCTTCACTTTCCTCAAAGATGTCATCATAATTACTCTGAGCATCTTTCTTCTAAAATATATTTTTACATCCATGTGTCTTTCCCTCATAGGCAAAAAAGTTCACATTCTTCTCCAATTCATAAGTTCTTGCGTTTTTCCTGAGCCAAATCTCCATTTGGTTATCTCCATTTATGATCTCATCTCCCTATAATACAGACTGTGTTCTCAAGTGTAAGTACAACCTTCACCAAAATTGTCTAAAATTTGTTGGGGAGAATAGAGAATATTTAAATAGAGAATAAGATAAACACATGTATTAAATGCAGCTATATTTCTAATATACCATAGATAAAAAGTATGACTACATTAATACTATACTTAATGGTCTTACACTCCTGATATCATTGTATATAATGATCTGAATTCACTTCATCTCATTCCCAGTGATTTGAAATCTTGGTTTATGTTACTCTTCTTAAATTTACTCCAGTATTAATTCTTGGCATTTCAGTGCACATAGACATGATAGGTACAATGACTTAGCGTCTCAGTTGTCTCACATATGCAAATGGTCTTGTTCAGTATCTCTAGTAGCTATCATCCATTCAATCTCATGATCATACTCAAGGCCTTTTTATTATCAGTATCTACAAACTTTCAGTAATCTTTTACATGCTTTTACTTTCTGAACACTGTCTACTTTCTTTTCAAATCACTTCATCTTTATAATTGTCCCTGTTACTTGTTACAAAAGTAGCTACCCACAATAATATATATAGCAATTGCTCTTGTTATCTGACAAGTATAGTACATAGTCAACTCATGCTGTATGGATGGATAACCTTCTTGGTTTCTTGATAACTTTTGAACAATGTTTGTGTTCAGAAAATTTTGCTGGCCAAGTATAAAGCTAATGCATAAACTTCTGATGTGGTATAGATTTAGTTTTATTTGTTAGACTATGCAAATTAGACTATGTTAACTAAAAAAAGAAATCATAGACATGCACAGTTCATATAACAAAACTCTAATATAACTAGCCATTGCTTAAAAGCCCGGCAACAGTTAGTGAAGACACTAGAGGAATGGAGAACATACATTTGCATCAGGCAATAGCAACACATTTGACTTAAAAATGTAGTCCTGTGTGGAGAAATTAGAAAGTAAATTGTTCAATTGATTATTGCTGATACTGATCAAAGAGAAAAGACTTGAGATATTAGATCGTTTATCAATAAATATAAAAGGAATGAGGATAATAAGAAGCGAAAACTTCTCCCTCCCAACTCTTCCACACACCATACAACCAGAAATAGATAAAATGAAAAAAGTCTGTTGGCAAAGACCAAATCAGGTTATGGACCTAATGAAAATATATATATATATATATATACATACACACACTTACTTATTTAAATCTTTGGATACATTTATTCTGCAACTTTTATAAAAACACAAAAGTCAGTAATTTTTCCATTATAGCTTAAAATGTCAAAAAAATTGACTTACTCATATATAACTATCAATGAACTCTATTTGAGTCATTTGTGGGTCACAGGCACAAGGGAAGTGTTAATGAGTGATACAAGTTATGGTTATCAAAATAATTTTGAACACTGAATCCTTTTGAAATATAATGGGATGAACCATCATGGTCACAACAAAATACCAGGTATATCCGGAAGAACAGGTTAACTGATGTCTAGTTTCAATGTCTTCTAAAAGGGGGATAGGGTTACTTATTTGAAAAAACAGCTAAGTACATTTTTATCCATGATTATTTACATTCACATACTGAAAATAGCTATTATTTGAACAAATTCTGTGATATGTCATTTGCTACAAAATGAAGTTCTTACACTGAACATGAATAATTTACCTCTTTGGAAGAACATATCAAATCTTCATTTATGTTCAAAACTGATGAAGATCACTATGAAGTGACTCTGAGCAGGATTTAAAATTAAATAACTGGCTTTCTATGTTTATCTATGAGTCTGTCCTAGGCTTAGGCCCCTTGTCTGGAGATGGGCAGTAGATTCATAAGTTAACCTCTATGAATCGCTGGTCCTGGCTGAGACCTGTAGTGGTCTGTGATGCCAGAGATGCCTCAAAGGGCAAGGTGAGGCCACAGTTGAGGATACCTAGCTCAAATCCCAAATAACTAGATAGAGACTGCAGCTGCAGACATCTCACTCCTGCAGTCTCATTCCCAGTATAAATGTCATAATGGAGATAAGACGGTTCTTCTAAATTGGCATAATTCACTACTCAGAGAAGTCTTTATAGAGACTCCTGTATCAGGTAATATGCTATGTACCCCCAAGTCCTGATATACTTTTGATGGGGCTGAGTTATTGGTTTGTTATTGGTTTTTTGTCTGGCAATGTGAGTGCTGTGCCCACCCAGGGCTGGAACCAACATACAGTGTAAGGGAAGGCGGGTCTTCCTCTTGTTCACTTCCTTTTCAGCCTCTCTCTCTCTCTCTCACCAGCGCGGCTTGCGA
Source organism: Dasyprocta punctata (assembly GCA_004363535.1). NCBI lineage: Eukaryota > Metazoa > Chordata > Mammalia > Rodentia > Dasyproctidae > Dasyprocta > Dasyprocta punctata. The sequence continues at coordinate 15,768 of RJWM01020440.1, forward strand.
CTTGCAGCTTGCAGCCGCCATGAATGGCTGTCTTGGAGCCAACTTATGAACTGAAACTCCCGAGAAACTGTAAGAATAAACCTTTCCTTCCCTAATTTGGGGTGTCAGGTATTTTGTCTCGGCAACGAGTGAAAAGTAACCAAGACAACTCCCAAGGTCCTGCTTAGTTCCCCTGCTTTCCTCAGTATCTCCTCTCTTTGTTTGAAAACCTAATAAATATGGGCTGCCCAGAGAAGCTCTTTGTCTCAGCCCCAGAGTCTTAAACTCTGCTAGAGGTTTGGATTCTCCTGGAGCCCTAAAATCATACCACTTTTCTCATTTATTTAAGCCTTCACCATATGCTTGTTTGGGAGATTGGGGGTGTTGGCCAGGTCCCTGATACAAAACATTAACAACAAATTTTAAAAATCTTAGACCTGGAAAGCTAAGCAAAAAAAGAAACCTACCCATCACCAGGCTCTTTAGCACATCAACTGCTGCAATGATATGGTACATTTGATGACATTAAAATGTTTATTCTTTAAGAAATTAGTTGCTCTTTATACAGCTATACAAAATTCTCAATATTTCTATTACACTGGAATATAATGAAATTTTACAACAATATAAAATAGTTTGCCTGAGAAACAGTGTTTTCTGTGTTATATAGTTGACTAACAAAATTCTCTGCCATCCAGCACTCTAATTAATTGATTGATGAAATAAGCTATCTCATGTTATAGGATTTCCATGAAGAAAGAAAAGAAAGACACTCACATAAATGCACACACACACACACACACACACACCCTTCTGTGGCTCAAAACACAGTATCACCATCCTATCTGCAGTCAACTTACAAGAATTGCCAAATACAATTTAGTGATAAGAAAAATCCTGTCAGTGATGAAAAAGTACTCATATGTTCTACTGTAGTACTGCTTTTGCATAAGTATACACAAGAAATATTACTTAACCTTTTACTATTCCAAATATATTTAGTGCTGATTTCTAAAGATGAGACTTTCTCCCTTCAAAAGTAACTGCGTATCTTTGAAATCAAGTGGAAAAATAAACAAAACCACATGCTGGTGACAAATATATAAAGTGAATTCACTTCATTTTTTATGAAGACTGAAAGCAATTTTCAGGACCATGAAGCACTACAAATTCACCCATTCTCAAAGACTTGTTTGAAGACTGTGTAGCAACTTTGCTGCCTTTCTTATAGTCAAAATCTGTAAACTCCCTTCTTTCATGATCTCCTCTGAATAGACCAAAAAATCCCCAAGAATTACTAAAGGTACCACCTCTGCCACCACCACAACCTCTGCTACCATGGAAACCAAGACCTCCTCTGTCTCCTCTGTACCCTCCATGACCATGGTTAGGATGCTGTGGAATTCTGAAAGTTTCAGCATTTAATTGATTTTCTTCAGCCCAGGTTGGTCTACATTCTTTATTATCATCACAAGAAATGTATCAAAAAAGGATTTGGTTTTGTTGTAGTAGCAATTAGGTCCAAGTAAGTCTTCATCAGCATTTCCTTCACTATATTGGTTCCACTACCCTCCCTTAACCTCCCACTCCCAAACCCTAATACTTATGCTTTGATCCTCTCATTTATTTAGGTAGAAATATTTATTTAGGAGTGCAGTAAACTACATATGCTTAAACCATACGTTAAAGTAAGAGTTAACATAAACGTGCAATCCAAGAAACAAGATTGGGAATATTGCCATCACCCTTGCAAGTTTTCTTGTACTTTTGCAACCTATTCCTTTTCTACCACAATGGTAGGCAACAAGTGACCTGCCATCTGTCATTTTAACACCAGTGAATGGATTAAAGTGTCTCAGAACAAAGATCAAGTTAAGAATGTATGGCCTACTTGAATTTATATCCTTTCAAATGTATGAAATGCCTCAGGGGAAAAAGGAAAGGTAGTGACTTTCCAACTAAAGTATGAATGTTTCAAAAAAGGTAGAAAGAATTAGAAGAAAAGAGACAGATTTAATGATCAAGCAAATGTAGATTTGTGTGATATACTCATCAACATTAATTTTTCATATGATTTCTGGCACAGATACGTATCAAAATTAAAGAAGTAAAATGCCCATGGAGTTTTGAGATACTTATACTACCAAAAGAAGAAAAAGTCTTCATTGTTTATGACCAAAATTCCTGGACATGATTCTAAACTTCCTTGTCCAAAAGTCAGACTCAGTAATCTCATCAGTTGTCAAGAAATAATTTATGGAAGCAAAATCAGAGAGTAATGAAGACCCATTGCCAACTCTTAGGATTAAGAACCCTCTCAATACCTGTCCTGCATTTTTCAAAATAAATGACTGTGGTTGGTGTAATGGTTTAATGGTAAATCTTTAATCAACTCTCTAAGGAAAAATATAACCCTAATTTGCAGTGTGTGTGACTATCCCTGTGGTAAACATTACCACCTGATCAATTTCAGACTATCATAGTATAATCTGATAATGTTCATGAAAATTTAACAGTTGAGACATGCAGAGCAATATATTCTGACTCCAAGGCATCACTAGTTATATCTCTGTGTCCTCTGTGGTTATAGCGTATTCATTCCACTGATGTTTTTGGAACGTTCTCTTCCTGCAGATGATATACTTTTACCCCTTCAAAAAGGAGAAAATCCGAAAGCTATAGCCACTTATAACATCAATTTTACAGGACATACTATAGCTTGTGGTAGTTTTGCTATCCCATTTGGATTATGTGCATCTTTGTTTAGTGATTTTAAATTGAAAAAAAATACACTTTCCAGAGAACAGAAATGTTCAAATCACATTGTTATGTCTACCTGAAATTTCTGTACCCTTTAGGTAATATAATTTATAGTCAATTTCCAAACATGATAAAGTCTTCTGTTGTGAGGCCTTAAGAGAGTCTTTTCTTCCTTGTAAAGCTCAGTGATCAGCTGGCACCCAAGTCCTTGTATCCTGTCAATATGGAGATGTTAACATCCTGTCTCTCAGTTCAGTTTTTTACATATTTGTGATTTACTTGTGATGACTCTGATTTTATGTCCTGATTTTAAATCTTAGATAACATCTGCTCGTTTGTGTCTTTCTCATTTATTAATGGTAAGACCAATATATTTGAGTAAGAGAAAGTGAGAGAAAGTGATGTGAGTGAAAAAAAACTACCACAAAACATACCCATAACCTAAGGACAACATGTTGAATATAAGTTAATATTAGGTGTGTATACCATATTATATTTAAATTTTCCTGAAAAAGGCAAAGTAAGGAATTTGACTCATATATTATACTAGGAAATTTGAATAATACTTAAAAAATTAATCTCCCAATTCTAGTACTTCAATAAAGTGTAAAGGTTTTCTTACTCCAAATATTAAAGTCATAGCATGAATTAACAAGTAATAGTCTACGATTACGATGTATTCTTTAAAAATATATTTGTTTATTCAATAAACACTTAAGTATTTATTATAAAAAGCACAGTTTCAGGGCCAGTGATTTAGCTCAGTGGCATAAGTGCCTAACTGCTAAATGTGAGGTCCTAAGCTCGATCACCGGTACCAAAAAAAAAAAAAAAAAAAAAAAAAGCCAAACACACGCACACACACACACACACACACACACACACACACACACAGTTTCAGTTACTGGGGATAATTAGTGAGTAATACAAAAGTATTTTGCACCTTCTATTTTGCAACTGCAGTGAGTTTATATTCTAATTTAGGACTTGAAAATTTATATATACACATATATACATACATACACAACACTTTACACATATCTATATATGTATCTCTAATCTTTTTTTAGATGATAGATAAGGATGCTGATAAATCAACACATTATAATAACTACTCTATAATCAGGGATGATGATAGATGTGTGCTATACACATAGAAAAGGAAGTTTTTATTAGACTGAATGGAAGAAACAGTACAAGAGTATTACAAAAAATACATTTTGAGATACTGATTTGGACAGAATTTAAAGAAAAGGAGAAGAAAAATCATTTGAAAATTTGGAGAAGAATATTTTGTGCAGAAAAAAATCATTCACATAGTCTACATGTCATGAAATTTGACAAGTTGAAAGAAAGGTCATGGCTGTTCACACATGTGTAAGGAATATACAAAAGGAGAATCCTTGAACAAAACATGAAAGCAGTAGCAAAAGCATAATTTGCTAGTCAGAATATTGACCTCAGAAATATGAAACATCCTAATCACTGGAAACTATGAAATATTGTTACAAGGCAAAAGGGAATTAAAATTTGACATGGAATTAAATTTGCTTATTTGCTGGATTTGATAGGAGGAAATTAGGCTAACTTATCTGGATTTGTCCAATGTGTTCACAAAACTTCTTTTCAGTAAAAGAGAAAGGAAGGGCAGTCAGCTCTAGAGTGGTAACACACATGAGTCTCCAACAGTTCTAGAGGTTAGGATGGGGATCAGAAAGCAGAGCAGGCAGGTACCTTCGAGAAGTGTAAACATCAGGAAATTTATCTCTCCCAGAGCCTCAGTAGGAGTGCACACATAAATTATGTCCAGTGATGTTCTGTTTTGATTTCTGATATCCAGAACTGAAAGACAATAAATTTATGTTGATTTAAGCCACAAAGTTTATGGTACTTTGTTCTAGCAGTATGCAAAATAGGCCCTAACCTTGAAGGCCTCATATCCTTGGATAGAACTTTAGATTTTGTTCTAACTTTGTAAGAACCCACCAGAACACATTAAGCAGGAAAATAATACAGTATTTTTTCCTGATTTACGAAGATATTCTAGTTGATCCATAGAGAATAGAGCAGAAGGAAGTATTAGTACAAGAAAGGCTGGTTTGGAAGAAATTGCAATAATTTGCATAAAGAATATAAAATTTTGGCTAGGGTTTGTACCTGTGGAATTGAGAGCAAGTTATTGTATTAAAGCTATGCTTTACAGACTGATTGTTTTACACATGGGTACATAAATACATATAAAATGATAGCTGAGTATTAAAAAAACGATTTGGAAATTCATTAATACCTTATGACGTTTATCTAGATGACTTTCCAAAGATTCATGCACACATAGGTGGGGCTTTAAGGAGGTGGTAAGATCATGAGAACCTGATACTCACCAGCAGTTTTGTCCACTGATGAGTTTACAAGTAAATGTGATGTTGGGAGGTTAACCCTGATAAGAGATGCTGAGTCGCTGGGGTTATGGCCTAGATAAGTCTATCTCCCTCCTTTGATCTCTCTCTGTGCCTCACTGCCATGTGATAAGCAAGCCATGTCTATCATGCCTCTTTTGCATTCCACCTAGTCTTGAAGCTAGGTATTTATGAACTGAAAACCCTACAAACTCTGAGCTAAAGTAAACCTTTCCTTCTTTAAATTGTAGGGGCCCACTGCTGAGTCTCAGTGACAAGAAAGTAACAAGACAAATGCCTGCCATGTGAACTCAGAAAATTTGAAGAGTTTGGTGAATTATAGGTGAAGAAGAATAGAACTAGAACCAAACAGTGGAATACTTTCATATTCAGAGATTAATGTAAAAATGGAGACCAGAAATAAGATAGAGAAGGAATAATTTTGGAAATAAATACACATAAAGTACATGTCCTAGAAGAAAACTGAAAACTATCATTGAAGGAAGGGTTTAGGACAAGACTCAGTGGTGCCTTGGATGCTTGAGACACATGATTTAATCACCACTGTGATAAGGAAAAAGAAAAGGTAAGTGCAATCAATCATGTCAAACACTATTGAAAATGAATCATACAATAATGTGAAAAAACAAAGTTGACCTTTGCCACATCTGAGTATTTTATAATTTTGAAATATATAGATTCTATCAAATGATGAGAATTATATCACCTTAGACTAAATTACAAGAGAAAGGGATATAAATAAGGAAATTGATAAACTAGGTTAATATACATTTTAGTATTTAATATTGAATGCAAATTTCCTGATAAAACAAGATTCTTACTACAAGTTCCACATGGTGGAAACCAACCAGTATTAGATAGCAAGAAAATCTTGTGTATGTCACAACATTTTGAGGCCACAAAATTGAAATTACTTGTCTTCTATAATGACTTCATGCTTTTCTACTTTCTTATAATTAAAAACTTCTTTCTTCTAGCCACCCAACAAAAACAGAAACAAATAAAAAATTTGCTAAGTTGCATAATTTACTCAGTTTACTAATGTAAAATAATTTTAATAGGGTTCAAAGTCTAAATAACAAAAAACTGTGCCATTTTATCTGAAAAAATTAAGAAATGATTTATTTTACATATATTTTAAGTAGATTTAAAGTTATTCTATGTTAATTGGAACTTGTTTTATTTGACCCATTTTTATAGTAGGTAATGTACTAACTTTTAAATGCTAAATTAATGCTATTCTTTTAAATATGAATTTTAAATGATTGTGTTTGTTTGTATTTGGGTTTCATGTGACTTAAACATTTACACAGCTAGAATACAGAAATATTTAATTTTAGAACGTCAAAATATGCTGAAATTGATGAAACTAGTAGAACACAGCATTCACTTATTTATCAGACATCTATTTGCATTTCAAGCATGCATGCATTAAACATATTTATGCTTGTCTTTGTTTTACATTTTCCAAATTCTTCTTCAATTTAAAACGTCACAGAGTCTGAGAAGACATGGAATATGTTCTTGCAAAATATAGTAAAACTATTCAGCATCCTTATTTTTGTCTGACAGCATCATATCTTGCTTACAAGGAGAAATACACAAAGTACAAAAAGTTAAAATGCAACATTCATCATAATATTTCTCTGAATTGCTAACATGTCCTAAGAAAAGATATTGTACGACTCAATATTAAGAATAAATTTTACTCCTGTTCTTCCAATCTCTGTGTCTGTGTGAGTGCAACAGCAAGAGCATGCTGGAAACTTCTTTCATCATAATTTAGAAATACCATATCAATGGAAAGAAAAAAAGGAACACTTTTACTAATGTTTAAAATTAGTATATCTGTTAACACATTCTACATTACAAATGCTTAACTGTATCATAGAGATTAATATTTAGCATCCTAACATTATATTAAAAATATAGGTCCAAGATATGATGTAATAAAGCACATACTGTAAACTTATTTAAAAATGTGAATCCTTCTTTGTGTGACCAAATTAAGATAATTATAACAGCCTAACATTATTGAAGAATTAGACTGTTAATCACTGAATCATTTAATCATTTAATCATTTAATTCATTTCTCAAATATGGCATTAAAACAATGGTCCTGTAATTTTATTTATCTTTAGCAATATCTACATATCTAGAAAAAAATAAACTCATAAACTCAATATTGTGATGTAAGTAATTTTAAGAGTTAATATTAGATAATAATGCTTTATTTGCATACCCCTCTTCCACTGAAAAATTGGAAAATTAAAATAAAATGTAAATGATAGTTATTAATTCACTAACATGATCTTTAATATTATCTGAAAAATAAATCAAACTAAGAAGCTCTGGGTTAAGGATGAATCACCTGAAATCGTATTTCCAGAATGGTGGTCAGAGAAATGTTAGTATAAGGAGATCTTAGGCCCATATTCCCCAATAGAAATATTAAGAACTTCAACCATCAGATTCATAATGGTTGTATAGAGGATGCTCCATTCATACAGAGCTCCATGGAATGTTTCTAGTTCATAACTAAAGCATAGTTATAAAAAGTAATATAGACGTTACACCCTGAATGGGATAATGTTCAGATAAAATACACAAAATGACAAAATGAAAGTAAGAAGTAAAGTTGCAAATAATTTCAGGTAACATGATAGCTTTGGTCGGGGGCATTATTGTTCACAGTGTTGTGTTGGGTAGCTAGTGGCTTTCTTACTGAGACATTAACCAGAATTTGAGCAAATATCAACGGCTGGACACATCACTGTCTCAGATCCCAGCCCAGATCCAGAGATTCACCACCCTGGGGCATGCAGTAAACCTTCAGGGAAAAAGCATGGGGATGTGTTCGCAGCTTTGAAGTTACAAGTCATTGTTCCAGCTGTGGTGTATACCCATGGTCTCTCCAAAAGGACACAGTTCAATATCTACCCCTTTTCTTTTTTCAGAGTAACTCCAAACTCTACCATCACCTAGGAATGTTCATCTCCAGTTCCTTCATGCTTCTGACATGGACTCTTCAGCCTTCCAGTGCAGATTCCTCATTCTCTCAGTGCTGGCCCTTCAGCTTTGCCACATAGGCACACAATTGACTCTGCAGTGAGATTCAGGCCTTTTAACTTCTACTGGGTCCTCCAGCTCACTATCAATGGACTACTATTGTACAATTTCCCACCCCTAACTCAGCAGGTGTCCTTTGTAAGCCTACTTATAAATTGTTTATATACCATAAAATATCCATTTTTCTAGTGTACCATATCTGATACATTTGCAAAATCCTAAATAGCTACGATAAAAAAAAAAAATCTCCAAAACACACCATAGTCAAAATCCCAGAATTCCAACAGGCCAGAATCTTTTGACAAAATTAACATCCATTCGTGATAAAAAAAGAAAGAAAGAAAGAAAGAAAGAAAGAAAGAAAAGAAAGAAAGAAAAGCATAAAAATATGAGTATAGAAAGAACTTGCTTCAGTCTGATAAAGGACCTTTTTGATAAAACCACAACCAGTATCCTAAGCAAATCAGGAAAAACTGAAAACATTCCCTCCATGTAAGGATTTGCCTCCTCACCACTCGTCTTTAATATATGCCTTGAAGCTGTAGCTACTCCAATAAGGCAAGAGGAAGAAATTACAAGGTTACCATTAGGATAGGGAGAATTCAACCTATCTTTATTTGGAGATAATATGGTATAGGACCCAAGACTCATAGAGCTAATAAATTGAACAAACTGATAGCACACATAATCAAAGCCCCACAATCAATGATGTTCCTGTACTTCAATTACTAAGTCACCTAGAAAGAGAATAGCAAAACAATCACAGTCATGAGAATTTAAAAATTCTAAATGCTTTGGAATAAAACTTACCAAAGTGGAAAACCTCTAATGAAAAGATAGTACTCTGAAAGGTGATTTATGTAGACATTAGAATATAGAACAATATCCTCTGCTTTTTGATAGGAAGAATCAATCTTCCACTGAAATCAAATCAAAATTATTTAGAAACCTGTACTCAAAAATAAGAACCCTGAAACTGCTGGAAGATAAAACATGGACAACACTTGAAGACATAGGCACATGCAAAGACCTACTGAACAGAATTCTGCTAGCACAAGAAAAAACACAAAGAATCAACAAAGGGATTATATTAAATTAAAAAATGTCTTCACAACAAAAGAAACAATCTATAAACCAAATAAGCAGCATGCAGAACAGGATAAATTTTTACCAGCTACTCTTTTGATAGAAGACAAATATATGTACAATATACAAGAACTCAAACAAATTAGACCCTTTCCAAAAAACAAATGACCTAATAAAAACAGGAAAATGCAATGAATAAACATTTCTCCAAAAAAGGAAGCATAAGTGACCAATATGCACATATGGAAATAATCAACATCTTTAGTCATTGGGGAAAGAAAAATCAAAACAACTCTGAGATTTTATCATACTCTAGTAAGAATGACTGTCACCTAGGAGACAAACAGAAAGAAAACTTTCTAAAGTGTTTATGAGAGTGTAAATCAGTAAAATCATTATAGAAAGAAATATGGATATTCTAAAAAATTTGAAAATATAAGTTCCATTTGACTACTTGTATATCTCCTGAGTATATGCTTAAAGAAATTAAAGACACAATACTGTAGTGATTTATGAATATCTCTATGATTCGCAATAGCCAAAATATGGAAACAGTCTATTGTCCAACATGTGAGACGAATGAATAAAAAGAATATGGTATATTTGCATAAAGCACTAGTAATATGGTATATTTGCATAAAGCACAAGAAGTAAAAGTTCGAATAATTTGTAGGAATATGAATGGATTTTCACAACATAATGCCAAGTGAAGTGCAAAGTTATTTATTACATGATTTATCTTGCTTGAGAATCCCAGAATATTAAAATATTAAAGAGCAAATAAAGGACCAATGAAAGAAAATAGATCTTTCTTGAAGATGAGATAAGGGGATCAAACATGGGGTAAAAAGAGGGTAGGGAAGAGGTAGAAAGGACATTGAAAATATCAAGATTATATTAATAACAATTTCCCCCAAAATGTAATTTTATGTGTCACAAAGCTTATGCCAATTAAAGATAATGAGATTGTATATAATGTTTGGTATATATGAAAAATGTGAGCTAATTGCATGTGACATAAACTATAAAAATAAAATATTGACAGTGTTAGCATTTTACTCCTATAGTATACAATACAGCAATTATGTCTATCAAAAATGTCTTTCAATGTTAGTGAAAAACTGGAGACTATGAGGAAACAATGAATATTCTGGGAAATAGTCAACGATATACAGCGACTAAGTAAATATCAATCAAATAAAGCCACATTCCAAAAGGAACATGCTTTAGAGTATTTTTGTCAATTCTTGTCCCACTCATTCCCCAGCATGATGCAGTACTCCCTAGAGAATGCAGCAACCCAGTTTCCAACTCCTCCCTTTGACAGGGGTGAAGAAGATAATGTTGTTTGGAAATAGACTAACTAATCTCTGTAATGTAACTGACATCTCAGAAGAGAAAGTGTGAGACAGTAGTAAAATTGGATATCAAGTACAGGGAAGAAATAGATGCTTTTTGAAAAAGCTGAAAGACAAAGAACAACTGACTGGGACAAGAAATTATTGATGGAACATACAATGTACCATTTAAGAACCCAAAAGGAAGCTGTGGTAAACTCTTTGAGAAAGTAAGATACTAAAAATATCCATGTGTCTTGGTTACTTTTCCCTTGTTGCTGAGACAAAATACCTGACACCCCAAATTAGGGAAGGAAAGGTTTATTTAGCTTACAGTTTTTGGATGTTTCAGTCCATAATCAGCTGGTTCCAAGGCAGAGTGGCGTGACACTGAGGCAACACTTCAAGGCAGCAGCTAAGCAAAAGCAGCCAGAGTAAAAGGGGCAAGAGCAAGCCTCTTCTCCTCCCTTATATTGTACACAGGACACACGCCTCCCTCCAGGGTGGGTGTAGCTTCACAAATCTTCTTGACTTCCTTTGCACAGGATGAGGATATTTACAAAGAACCCTGGCTTCCTGCTGAGTCTCTTAGTTAAACTTCTGACCTTCTCAAATTGACACAATGAACAGGTAACTGCTTGTACTCTACACCCCAGGATTTAGAGCTGTTGAGTTAATTAAGCTTCTAAACTTCTCAAGTTGACACAATGTATAAACCATAACACTGTGTGTACAGAAGAATCAGGAAAACGACAAGTGGCCTAGATAAGAAGCAAATTATTCATGAGAAGACCATAATCCTTCAATTGAGATTGATGGCAAGAATTAGAATACACCCAGTTAACAAGTAGAAGAATGTCTCTTCCTGTATTCACTTTGCAGAGACTGAGAGATGCAGCTACCTTTTCCAATACTCAGATTTTAGCAATGAAAAAATTAGCCAGCATTCCTTTTCATATTCTGCATGTCTTCTGTTCCTGTGTAAATCTTAAGGCAATTTTTTTCTACTTCTGTGCAGAAAGCTGTTGGTATTTTAATTGGGATTGTGTTAAATCTATATATCTGTTTTGGTAATATGGCCATCTTAACAATATTAGTTTCCTATATCCAGGAAAAAGACATATTTTTCCACCTTTTGAAATCATTTTTGATCTCCTTTTTCAGACTATTGTAGTTTCCTTTTCTTTCTTTTCTTTTCTTTTTTTTTTTTTTTTAATGCAGGGGATCGAACTCAAGACCTCATGTTTCCCAGGCAGGTGCTTGTGCCACTGAGCTATATCCCTGGCCCTTTTCCATTATAATCTATCAGTTCCTTTGTTTAGGATAATGTCTAAGTAATTTTTCTTGATGGTCTTTGAATGATATTGTTTTTCTAACTTCTTTTTCAGTAAATTCATTATTATTGTACAGGAACATGATTTCTGTGTGATGACTTTTTATTCCACTGTATTCTCAATTTTGTTTATTAGGTCTATAAGTCTTTTGGTGAAATCTTTGAGTTTTCTATCTGCAGAATCATATTATCTGTAAAACATTATACTTTGAACTCTCGTTTTATTTCTTTTTCTTACCTAAGTGAACATTTCTCCAAATTTATTTATTTTTTCTTTACTTTCAGTAATACTTTTAATTTTTGATATAGACATTGCACATTTCTGACAAGTGTATGGGTGCATATTATCTTAGCATTGCTATGAAAAATTATTTCAGCTTAACTAATTAATGTAGCATAAATTTTTTTCTTTAACAGATGTGGAGGTCAGAGTCAAATATCAAGATATTAGGAGGCCTACATTATCTATGGAGCCTCTCAGGAACATTCTGTTTTTTTGATTCAAAATTTTTATATTTTATTTTATTTTATTTTATTTTATTTTATATTATTTTTGTGGTAACAGGAATCAAACTTAGGATCTCGTACTTGCCAGGCAGGTGCTGTTTTGCTGATCTATATCCCCAGTTCCTACTTCAAGATTTTTTTTTGATTGTCACCATTTTTTGTCTCATAAAAGGATAGTTTTTGATATTTGCCACCATTTGTCAAAAAACTCCATCTCTGTGTGTTTCTTAGGCCCTGTCATTTGGTTAAAAAACAACTGAATAATCCAGAATAATTCTTCTCATTTTGTGATCTTTAATTTACTTTCATCTGCAAACAACTGCATTGTTTTATCTATTCCTCAGTTGTTGGGAATTTGAAAAAAAGATATAATGAAATAGAAAGTAATTGCTCAAATGGAGAGGGGAATGAGGGAGGGATGTAAGGGAAAAGAAAAAAATGACAAAAAAAGGATACAAAACAAAACTTTGTGAATAAGAAGAGGGAAAAGGGTTGAAGAGATGGGAGGGAAATTGAGGGGGGAAAGAGGAACAAAGATATATCACATACAGGTACAGACAATTTGCCTAAGATTAGCATGATCATTATGCAGATCTAAATTGTACCAATAAGCTTAATGATAAGAAGTATAGATTTGCAAAAAAATGCAATAGAATTGCCGATTTTTTTTTTTTTTTTTTTTTTTTTTTTTGCGACACCGGGGATTATACTCACAACCTCGCGCCTGCCAGGGCTGGCGCTTAAGGCACTGAGCCAAACTCCGGGCCCTGGTTTTTTTTGAGGCAGGGTCGCATTATGTAGCTCAGGCCGGCGTTGCGCTCGCGTTGTAGCCCAAGTCGACCTCGAACTCACAATGCTCCGCCTACCTCAGCCTCCCGAGTGCTGGGATTAAAGGCATGCGCCACCACGCCCGCCCGGCGAATAGCCGATTTTTGCATAATGTCTTTATACCATAAAATCTCTTTAATTTACTTATTGATTTTATTGTTTTGTACTGAGATTTACTAAGAAAATTTGATTAAATATTTTGTAGATTGTGAGTAAAGGTAGTTTTAATTCTTGCTTGTTAATCTATGTGTTTTTGCCTTTTTTCACTGACCATGTACACCATTAAAATCTTGAATTGAAAAAGGAAAAGTGATCATAAACTTTGCTTCCCATCTGACTAAGAAACTGTTTAATATTTTACAATTAGATATGTTAGCTGCAGTATACATCGATGCTGTTACTAAATAAAAAATCATCCAAAAAGAAACATTATTGAACAAGATAGCAGTTCATAATTCTAAGTCATGAAAAATCATCAAAATGCCCATGAGTGTTAAGTTTTGATCTGCTTATGGTAGATTCTCACATTTAAACTGTTTTTTTAAATGCTTTAATGACCTAATTAAAAGGCTAATATATTTTAACAGCATGTAAAAGATGAGATGATAAAAGTAGCAGAAAAAGTTCAACTTTGAGAAGTCTTTTTAAAAGATAACAATATAGTCTCAATTGTTCAAGCAGCTTGTTAAGGCCTCAATTCATGGTTTTGTGAGTTTTTAGACTATTCTGGCAACTCCACTTTTATACATGGTAAAAATTACCTTCAATGTAAATGTCACCTTCTATGTATAAATGAATAGTGTTCTTTATGTGTGAGCTACAACCATTTTGTTTCATATTACATTTTTGTTAGAACTAGTTATACCCCTTTGGGAATCTATAGAAAGAAATATCTAAGACTAAGTGTTTTTCAACTTGGCTACCAGACTTTAAGATCTAACTTAAAAATTTAAAGATAAACTTTTTTAATATAGACTATCAAGTTACTCAAAACACTGACAAATGTCGTGTTTGAATCAGAAAGAGTTTGTGAGTATGTAATGCCAATTATCAATGTAAAGGAAGAAGTGCTAGTGGCAGACTATATAAATAACTTCTATTTGATGGCTGCACCTAACAGTTTCTGAAACTTCTGATTTACAGTGAGGTATTTCTTAGTATCTCCTCAGCATATAGAAAATTTTAATCCCCTACCTTCATCCTAAACTTTAAAATCTCCAATCAAACTATACATCACTGTAGAAAATATAATTTTGGGGTCTGGGGGTTTAGCTCACTGGTTCAAGTGCTTGTCTGGTAAGCACAAGGTGTAGAGTTTGAACCTGGTACAAAAGAAAGAAAGAAAGAAAGAAAGAGAGAGAGAGAGAGAGAGAGAGAGAGAGAGAGAGAGAGAGAGAGAGAGAGAGAGAAAAACAAAAGAAGAAAGAAAAAAAAAGGAAGGAAAGGAGGGAGGAAGGAAGGAAGGAAGGAAGGGAGTTTTACTTCTTTAATCACAAGAAAGTCCTTACATTTTTTTCTTTCTCACAAGAACATTCAGTTTACAGAAAATTCTTTTTCTTACTACCTTATTCATGTTGGTTTTCCCCCCAATAATATTTATAGCACACTTGTACATTGAAAACTTAAAATCCCTTGCACTTTTATTATCCTTGAATGACAAAAATAATAAACCTGGAAGAATTTTATGTTAAGTGCGTGTGTGTGCCTGTTTAGATATAACCATATTAAACAGTAAGTTGTAAATGTAATTGTACATGATAAATATGTGATAAATATACTGAATTACATGACAAATGTAATTCAGTACACCTGTTTGCAAAAAAAAAAAAAAAAAAAAACTCCTTAACATTTGCATTCTTTATGACTATTTGACCTTACCCATTAACTTCTTCTCTTTATAGTGTACAGACACACGGGGTTCAAGATCAACATGTGGACCATACCAGCACTGAAAAGCAAATCCCAGGGGAGCAATTCCATCAGCAGCCTTTCTTGACCACTGGACTGAAGAACTCCCTTTTCAAATGGAAAATTTATAATTTTCACCCTCAAATTATGTTTCCTACTGCAAAATGCTTGCCTTCTTAATTTCAAAGTTTTCAGCAACCATGCTTTTCATGGCTCACACTTTGCAGGTGCATCCCTGCAGATGAAACTGCAAACAATTTTCACTTTTTTTTTTTTTTTTTTTGGCTCTTGGATTTCACTGTATGTTTAACTAAGTGTAGTCAGCAAGAATCATGTCACTGCTTGAGAAGTGGAAAATTGGGATGATGTTACAAGTTTTCCATCAGATTAATTATTTCATTGCCCTTAATCTCTATTTCTCTAAAAATCTTATTACATGTGCAAAATGAAGACTTTTTTGTTTTGTTTTTATCATTTGTTTTTGTTTTTCTGTTTTGGGCCACAGTATAACTTACATGGCAAGATCAACTGCCAGTGTAGTCCTGGTTCTCTTAAAGTCTCTTAAGTCTGAGCTCCACTGCATGTCTCTCAACATTCATCTTCTGCGCTCTGTCCAGTATAGCCCATTAAGCTTAGCTCACAGCATCCTAGGACATCTTTAAACCTTTCTATACTCCTCTCATGGACTATTTTAAAGGCTTCTAAACCACATGATCAATTGCAGTTTCCACAACAACCCTACTGTTGGTACTAGTATCAGACTTAAGTACTGTTCTAGTACTTTTCTCTCATTGCTGAGACAAAATACTCAACACCCAAAATTAAAGAGGGAAAGGTTTATTTAACTTAGCATTTGTGGAGGTTTTAGTCCATAATCACCAGGCTCCAAAGCAGAGTAGTGTGGCAGAGGGAGAAAATTCATGGTGGCAGAAGACAGCCAAAGCAACAAAAGACAAAAAGGGGAGTCATTTTCCATCCCCTACGTAGAATTCAGGCCACTAGCCCCACGGTGGGTGTAGCATGCATACTCTTTTTTTTTTTTTTTTTTTTTTTTTTTTTTTTTTTTTTTTTTTTTTGGTGGCACTAAGGATCGAATTCACAACCTTGCACCTGCCAGATAGGCACTTAAGCCACTGAGCCAAACTCCTGGCCCTAGTTGGTTTTTTTTGTTTTTTGTTTTTTGTTTTCTGTTTTTTGTTTTTTTTGAGGCAGGGTCACACTATGCAGCTCAGGTCAGCCTTGTGCTCACATTGTAGCCCAAACTGCCCTCGAACTCACAACGCTCCTCCTACCTCAGCCTCCCGAGTGCTGGGATTAAAGGCATGCTCCACCATGCCCGGTTTACTATGCATACTCTTAATCCCAGAACAAGAAAATGAACCAATCACAAACTCTAGATTTAGTCACCTCTGAAATGCCCCTCCTGCTATGACTATATGAGGCTTTTGGAGACCATCCAGATGCAAACCATAACAGGTACTTTCTTCTTGCTGTGACAGAATACAGTACATCTAGAACTTAAAGAAGGAGTGGTTGATTATTGGCTCACAGTTTAGTTCATAATTATATGGTTCCAAGGCAGGAAGAAGATAACAGAAGGATTTCTACTTGTACTGGCAGAAATAAAGTGCAATTTTGATTTAGAAACCAGATTTTGTAGTTCTTACTGAGCTATCATTCATTTCCTTGAAGAACTTTTTCATTTCCTGTAGGAATTTCAGACAATTGCAAAGCCTTTGAATACAGTTTTTTTGTTTGTTTGTTTGTTTGTTTTTGGTACTGGGGATCGAACTTACAACCTCATTCCTGCCATGAATGCAGTTTTAAAAAAACAAAAACAAAAACAAAAACATTTTCACCACTTTCTATGCAGATAAAGTGAACAACATTTGTCACTCATTCTAAGCATTTCTCCTCCATATCTTGAATGTCATTTTATTTTTGAGAAGTGAATGCATTGGTAAACAATCATGAAAATGTACACTTTAGTAATGGTGCATTTTATTTAAATTCTACTTTAAGGGTAACATTGTTTTAATTATCTTTAAATAGCTAATTTAAGAGAAAAAAAGCAACACAGTTACTCTCTACATTAATAGCTTGAACAATAATGTAATTATATAACTTAAGAATTTTAAAGTATTCTCTTGGAAGAATAAATCATGTTGCATATCTTCATATTACCAATAGTGTCATACTCACTTATCCATCACTAGATAAAATATCCAGTATTTTAAAAAGGAGAGGTTTATTTTTGTTCATAGTTTCAGTCCCTGCTGACTCAAGGGCAAGGACAGGATACGTGAGGAGCATGGCAGAGGAAATGCTGCTCCATTCTTGGCATTCAGGAAGCAGAGAAAAAAGTGAGATTGAGATAGGAGTATACACTTTTAGGTCATGCTCCAGTGTCCCTCTTTCAACTAAGCCCCACCTATTAACAACATATTCAGTAACAGGAATTCATAAATGGATTAATTTATTATTGAGTATAACACCCAATGATTCAATAACGTTTGACACACATGAAAATTTTGGGCAAACTTGAAATGTATACCATAAAATGTTAGTCACAGAAAGTGAAGTAATACAAGATTTTTCTTACATAAAAAAACTAAAACATAAATAAAAGAGAAAAATAAAGTAGAAATGGTAGTAAACAATAGAGTAAATAGTGGGAGATGGACAAGAGACACAATGGAGTGAATATAGGAGCTGCAAATAATGCTATCTACAAGGAGTAAGCATCCAAAAAACTTTAAATATCATATATTGCAAATACACACTTATAAAAAAGGAAAATTGTTGGAGACCACTACAAAGCAGCTCTGAGCAGGATTTAAAATTTACTAATTGGCTTTTTATTTTCCTGAAAGCCTGTCCTAGGCTTAGGCCCCTTGTCCGGTGATGGGAGCTGATTCATAGTAAATGAACCTCTATGAATCACTGGTCCTGACTAAGGCCTGTAGTGGCTGATGAGGTCAGAGATCCTCAAAGGGCAAGGTAAAGAAGGTCGCAGCTGAAGACATCTTGGCTCCATAATCAATTATGTTAATAGAGACTGCCCTGCAGGCATCTTACTCTGCAGGCATCTCAGTCCCACCACAAATGCCATCTTGGAGGTAAGATAGTTCTCCTTTTCTGGCATCTTTTCCTACTTGGAGATGTCCTTGAAGTGATTCCCAAGTCCTGCTCAGTTCTAGCACCTTCCTCACTATCCCCTCTCTTTGTCTATAATGGAAATAAATATGGGTGGTCCAGAGAAGCTCTTTGTCTTAGCCCTCATCTCAGCTACAGAGTCAAGAACTCTGTAGGGTCTGTGACCCTCCTGGAGCCCTAAAACCATACCATTTGTCTCATTAATGTAAGCCTTTGCCATACGCTTATTTGGGAGATTGGGGATCTATGCTGGGTCCCTGATAGAAAATCACACTTTAGAAATAATATTCTTATATTTAGATATTCAACAAAATATGATAAATTTTTACCTTTTATATTTTTGTAGGCTTATCTCAGGAAAACAGATTAAAATTATTTAAATAACAATTTCCAAATTAAAAGTTAAAATTTCTCCATTTAAAATTCATGTAAAATTCAATCTATTCAATTTACAGGCAGTTCGCTTTTATCCCTATTATCATAAGAATAAGAAAACTTTTGTAAATATTAAGCATGTAACAAGTATTATGAATTAATTTAATAAATAGAGTGAATTTGAAGTTTATATAAATAATCTGACTGAGTTCAGTAAGGTAAAATTATTTTAAAATTGAAACATCTGTAAGCAAAAGTCATTTAATTATACATTAATATCTATAATGTAGTGTATCAGATTCTTCAATAAAATAAGGTTAATGATACATTTGAATATATTTATCTTAAATTTAAAACAAAATTGTTAACACCAGTTGTATAACTTATTTCATTATTTGATAATTAAGAGTCAAACTTCCTGAGATTATAATACTTAAAGAAAAGCATAATAGCAAGAAGGGAATAGAATCTGTCATCTTGTCATTCAGTTATTAGTAAAATATCTTCCATGTACCTATTTTGGCCAGTTATATTTTGTGCTTTCATTTAGACATTAAATGAGACTTTTTCCCCAAGAAAATCTTGTTCTGTTTAATGAAAAACACTGTTCTAAGAAACAGTGCTCAAGTTGATTATTCTCAAAATTGGAAAGTTGAAACAAATGTACCTTTTATTCTTCTTGAATTCATATATTCTAATAGTTCTAGTAATTATACATATTGCAATTATCATTTCTTACACTTTAATATGTATGTATAGACTTGGTATTAATATTCTATTTTGCTTCAATGAAACATATACTGTAGCTATCCTTTTAACTGAATTTTGTAATTTATTACAAAGTTACTATATATATATAATATCCATTGCTATCATAATTAAATTCAAATACACTTTCACCTATTTGATTTACAACAACCTGATTTGTAGATTTAGTTTATTTCCTATTCTCTAGTGCTTAGCTTTTCTACTACTGATTTTTTAAAATTTTTAACTGATTCATATTCTTTTGTCATTCATTTAGATTAAAATTCACCAAATTCTGAGTGGATAGCTAACTGAACATCATGGAACCAGTGACAAAGACAAGAACAATGAAGCCATTTTTTATTCTTGTGAAATAGTAATGGAAAAGAGAGTAGAAAGTAAATATAAACTGACAGGTGGAAAAAGCTTGCAACTAACCTGGAAAATCAGAATTCTCTAGACTTTTGTATAAATAAACTAACATAAAAGTATTGCTTTGACTAATCTTCCTAATTACCTTAGTTTTTTTGAGATTTCTGTACATTATATATTTATAATAATGTCAATATATTCTATGGATATGCATATTTATTTGCATTTTTTATCTATTAACTTGTCAATGGATATGTGAATTTTTCTCCGATTTTGGTTACACAAATAAAGCTTCTACAAACATCCAGGTAAGACAATTATATGTATATGTTTTCATTTCCACTGTTAAATAGGAATACCAAAATATAAGATATATGACTATGTAAACATTTAGAATGTAAAAAATAATTTTTGAATTGTTACTGTTATGTGTTACATTTATGCCCAGCATTTATGAAAATTTCAATAATTTACATCCTGTCTGAACTTAGATATTGTGTTTTTAAAAAATTTAGCCTTTTTAAGATGTCAGTAGTAATATGATTTTGTGAATAAGCTTAGGTTTCTTCTCACATGATTTTATGCCTTGTGTCAATATTCTTTCAAGAAATAACTTTTCAGCTATTTTAGTCACATCTTTGGATTGTTTTTTTCCTACATTTATTTTATAAATTCTGAATAGAAATTCTTCAACCTGTGTGTTAATTTATGCAAACTTGATATAAGGACAGAAAATTTTAATCTGATGAAATACAATTTAATAACCTATTTTCTTTTGGGCAGATAGCCTAAATAGAACATAAAAGAGGAAAAAAGAAGTTGGCTGTTGTTGCTTGCTTGCATTTGCTGTCTTTTGCCCATCACAAACTGTTTCTTCTCTGTGATGCCCCTCTCATTGTTGAGATGAAAATACCCAACACTCAAAGTTAAAGGTTTATTTTTGCTCACAATTTGTAGAGGTTTCAGTTCACTTGATTGGCTTTCAGGCAGTAAAGGATAAGTCAATAAATACACACTGATATGTCTTGGAAATTCGTTGTCATGTAAAATGAAATATAGGTAGACAGAAGTAGATATGTCCACTTGTCTATCTGTCATACACTTCTTGCTTTTACTATTCTATAAGTCATTTATATGAAAAAACAGAGAGTAATCTTTTCTTTTTTTTTTTGTATTTTTTTTTAATTTTATTTGAGCGAAGAAAAACAAAACAAACAAAAACTACAACAACAACAACAAAAAAAACGACATATATAGTAAAAACAACAAGCAAAGGAGACAAGCAAACAACTAGTGTACATACACAACATTGCAGGTTTACAAAGCCGGAAGATAGAAGCTTGACAATGGTTGCAATTTGCACATCGTTATCTTTAAAATGGTTTCTTACATTAACAGATATAGACATGCAAGATTGATCCAATCATATGAGTATTAATTGTTCCCGCTCAATAACGAATACATTGAGCAGTGTTCTTTTTAGTTATCTTACATATAC
>RJWM01020441.1:0-28025 GCA_004363535.1 Dasyprocta punctata
TGCGGCACCGGGGATTGAACTCACAACCTCGCGCCTGCCAGGGCAGGCGCTTAAGGCACTGAGCCAAACTCCCAGTCCTGGTTTTTTGAGGCAGGGTCGCACTATGTAGCTCAGGCCGGCCTTGTGCTCGCGTTGTAGCCCAAGCCGGCCTCAAACTCACAAAGCTCCGCCTACCTCAGCCTCCCGAGTGCTGGGATTAAAGGCGTGCGCCACCACGCCCGGCTGCTGTTGTTTTGTTTTTATTCTCTTTAAAATAAAAAATAAAATAAATAAAAAAAAATGTTGAGCATGTGCTTAGCACGTGGGAAGCCCTGGGTTTAATCCCCAGTACAAAAAAAAAGTTGTCTAATATTTAGTGAAGTTTACTATGTGCCAGGCACTGCATGGAACATTTTATATAAGGTTATTTCACTCCTTCACCCTTTGAAGATACTATTTCACTATTTTATGGAAGAGTAAACTGAAGTCCAGAGAGGCCAGCTTGCCAAAGGCAATATAGATCAGAAGTGGCATCTACAGTCTTCAGATTCCAGAACTCTTAGCCCTTATCATATAAACTGCATTGAACAATGAAGTCTATGTGAATCTACATGATCAAAGAGGGGAGCCATAGCCTATGTACCTTCAACAGACTGAACAACTGTCCCTCAAGTGCCTGAGAACCCTGAACTCTGTTAAAACCTGAACACAAAGTTGTCAGGTTAGCTATAATGATGCTGGGGGGAGCGGGGGCAGAAGTAACTAAACCTCTACCTATTATCTCAGGATAGATAAACTGTAACTAGGAAGGTATGCTTATACCATAATTAAAAGTTGGGGATGAAGGGCCGGGAGTTTGGCTCAGTGACTTAAGCGCCTGTCTGACAGGCGTGAGGTTGTGAGTTCAATCCCCGGTGCTGGAAGAAAAAAAAAAAAAACAAATATATATAAAAGTTGGGGATGGGGGTACATCCCAAGGAGTAGGCTAAAGATTTACTTTAATTTAGTGCTTCTCAAACTAACATTCATCAGCTCAGACAATAGCTTTCCAATAGCCCACATGAAGGGAGACTGTATAAATTTTCTGGGACCAGGGAGAAAGAATCTGATTTCAGAAGGTAAGGGCAGAGCCCATGAATTTCCTTTTCTTCCCTCTTTTTATCTGGGGGGTGGGGGTGTTGTGTGCTGTTCTAAGCATTGAACCCAGAGTCTCTTACATGCAAAGCAAACACTCTAGAGCTGAGCCCTGCATTTCTTATTTCTAACAAACTCATAGGTGATGCCACTGTTGCTGGTATGAGAACTACATGAAGCCATTTTCACCCAAACCTAGTTAATAGTTTAATGGTAACTACCTTATATTCGAGATAAACTTTAAAAGGAGGTATACTTCCCCTCATGTTCCAGAGGAATTTAAACCAGAACCCCAAGGAACCCAGAACATGCTAACTCAGCATGCAGGAACCAGTGCACAATGATCTTGGTCTGAGACGCTATTCAAAATTCTTTTTCCTTCAAAGTGGACTTATACTAGTTTTCAACCTCTTGACTATTAGGAAACATATTGCTGATTAAATATGTGATGACAAAAACTTGACACACCTTTCACTTTGGCTAAGTGTGCTATAATCGGTAAGCTGCTAATAGTCATGAGTTGAGTCTCTGTAATGCTCTCAGGTCCCAAACTGGCTTTTTTCTGCTTGTCCAACAGAAAAACTTACCTCATCCTCTTTTCACCAACATACCAAGTCCAAACAAGGTTGACAAATGAGTAATATTTTTTTGTTTGGCTGTTGGTTTTGTTTCATAAGAATGGTTGTGCTATCTGGAAATCCTGACAAGGAAATCCTATTATTATATTGAACATGGACCTACACTTTCTCTCTATATGTCTTTACAAAAATGTTTATTTCAGCCCTTGAAAGGAACAGCAAAGGGTTCCTAAAAGAAGAATCTCAGCCGGGCGTGGTGGCGCACGCCTTTAATCCCAGCA
Source organism: Dasyprocta punctata (assembly GCA_004363535.1). NCBI lineage: Eukaryota > Metazoa > Chordata > Mammalia > Rodentia > Dasyproctidae > Dasyprocta > Dasyprocta punctata. The sequence continues at coordinate 1,973 of RJWM01020441.1, forward strand.
TTCGGGAGGCTGAGGTAGGCGGAGCGTTGTGAGTTTGAGGCCGGCCTGAGCTACATAGTGCGACCCTGCCTCAAAAAAGCCAGGGCTGGGAGTTTGGCTCAGTGCCTTAAGCGCCTGCCCTGGCAGGCACGAGGTTGTGAGTTCAATCCCCGGTGCCGCAAAAAAAAAAAAAAAGAAGAATCTCAGTCCCTAAGTATCTGTTGTATGGTGACATACTCAACTGATAACTGTTGGCACTAAGACTTTCTTTACATAAGGTCAGTATCTATATTGTGTAACATGTGGACAGGTTACAAGAGCCAATAGTTATATACCAAGGGTCACTAACTCAAGTCAAGACTGGATATTTTATTATAGGGTTCCTGGGTTAACTGTTCTGTGAGCAGGGATTTGTAAGTGACTTTAGCTTGGGGTGGAGGTAAGAGCAGTAGTACACAGAGGAGACCCAGGAACATACACTGACACTGCAAAACGTAACAGAGGCATATCTATGTCCAAGGAAAATCTGTATTTCCACCCGAATCTTAAATAGTTAATATTTGGAGCAGTTGCTTTTACAAAAGGAACTGCAAAATAGAGCATATCTAGGTCCAAGGAAATCTGTATTTCCACCCTACTCTTAAATATTTAACAACTGGAGCAGTTGCTTTTACAAAAGGAAACAACCAGCCAAAAATGCCTCTACCCAAAGTGGAAAACCTATCTATTTTCAGCAGAGGACTTTGGAAATTCTATTTAGCATGTTAGGCATAACTGTAAGGTGAATTATTAAATGTTGAATATAGTAATAAAAATCACCACTGGATTTTGAACTGTTAAAACAAACAGATCATATTGAATACACACACCAATTTTCTTGCCAAGTTGCTTGCAATTTTCCAAAAAAAATTTTTTTCTTCAGAGAGCAGGAAAAGTTCAAATTCAGCCCAACATCACCACCTAGTGGTGGGATGTTTTTAATAGTGCTTTTCTTTCCCTAAAACAGACCCGCTTTGATTTTTCTAACCAAACTGCTAAATTAAAGCAAATCTGGATGGTTTCTAATGATGTGTAAATGGAAAAGGAGCACTGACAAGTTCAAATTAAATTAAAACCTTTATTGAATAAAAATGTCCCAGACCAATCAAGACAGTAAGAAAACAGAATATTTTACATCCCTAAAAAATCTCTATAAATGCAGTACAAAGAAAATCCTGTATCTTGAAATACCTCTTTCTCCCCTACATACAATTTGGACTATCAATTATGTACAACAAATGTACTCAAGCTCATAAGTTCCAAGCCTTAATACTAAAGAAAATCATTCCAATAAAAAGGCCTATTGCTGGTTTGATTTACTCTGGGGATACAGTCTGCCATAAAAAATCAGTACACTTCAGAGATGATAAGTAAAAATTTGTGTCTTAGAAAGGGGATATCAGAAGTTAAATACAGGTTTGGAAATCTGAGCTTAAGTGAGTTAAGGCGATTCTTTCTGTTATTCTTCCTTTTAACTCATTTTGCCCTAACAAGGAGCTTGGTGAATAATGATCCAAAGGTCTTACAAAAATATTGCAATCTTCAGTAAATTGTGAAAAACAAAGATACTAAAGAAAACAAAGCAATCACTTAGTGTGTAGTCAAACTCACTGGCAAATACCACAGTATATTTGGAAGACAGTGGATCTCCCCAAGCACCAAAACTTGTAGGTTGGTTCTTCAGTTATTTGAAAAGATGCTCTGAAATGGTAGCTATCTTGTACCTCAATAATTCAATTCAAGATGTAAAGAGTAGGATGCAAAATGATAAATTCCCCATATAATCAGGGTAAGAAAATTAACCTAAAAAAATCTTAGAAGACTAAATATTTGATCTCTTAACAGTTGAATACTAAAAAATCAAATTGGTATTCATTTAAAAATATACAAAGTGTGCCCTTTATACTAAAGTGCATTCAATCATATTTAGACCCTTAAGTCTCTTGTGTATGTTCTCTTATTTCCACAATAGTATCTATATATAAAAATGTACTATTAATCATCTATCTACTTTAATATTATCTTTTGAGAATATAGTGAAATCTGGATATTAATTGGAACAGTTCCCTGCTTCTAAGCACTTATGCATATCATTAAAATTTAAGATTAATCATTAAAATTTAAGATTTAAGAAATGTTATCTTTAGCACTTAGAATTGGTTTATGTTTTGTTTTTGTTCTTGTTTTTGCTGTTTTTGAGACAAGATATTGCTGTTACCCAGGCTGACTGCCGGGATTACAGGTGTGCAGCACCACACCTGAGTAGAATTGGGTTACTGCAATGTTTCTTTTTTTTTTTTTTTTTGTAGCAGGAATTCATTTCCAAAGTTGCTTCCACAAAAATGACAGTTCATGTTAGGATTCTCATTTCTTACATCACTTTGATAAAGGGCAGTGGCCTACTAACACTTAGATGAATTTAAGGCCCAGAGCCATTGCAGTTTGTTATTCTTCATCATCCTCATCCTCATCATAGTACCGATTTCTCTTTATCTGTTCTTCTACAGACAGCTCTTTGACCACTTCTCCTTCCCAGAATCCTATATCCTGGGATTTCTGATTCTGAGAAGCTAATTCTTTAGTGGAAGTATTATCTGCAAAGCTGGACCAATTTGAAGTCTTGGGTTCTACTGGAGACTGCTCTTTGAGGAGGTTGCTATAATCATCCAGGTTTGTGCCATTTTCTATAAGATTTTCACTCCCCATCTCAAAACTATGCATTTCCCTACTTCTTCTCCCTGCCTCTCCTCTGGTAGACTCCTTATTCTGCCAGGTTGTTTTCTCCATGCTCCCACTCTTCTCAGAAACTCTGGCATTTTCCACTTGTTTCCTTTCTGCCATGACCCCTTCTGCAAACTCCTCACCCTGGTCTGACATGCTCCAGCCTTTTCTGATAGGTGGGGCCAAATTTTTGGGGCTCTTGACAGAGGAGGTTCGGAATGAAGCTGCGACGGTGAACGGGCGGCTTCTCTCCCTCAGTGAGGAAGACCGTCTTAGCTTTTTCAGATCCAAATCTACGTCCTCAGGAGCTTCTGGCTTGCTCACTTCATCCTCAGGAGGCCATTTGGGTTTCGATACTTTGATTCCTTCCTCCAAGGTATTTCCCGAGCTGCCGAGTTCAGCTGGGGGAGGCCAGGCGATCTTCAGCTTCTTGGTCTCAGCTGGCTTGTCTTCCTTTTCTGGCTGAGAGGAGGCCTTGGCTTCCATACTCGCAGCCAGCACACCCACCTTGGCAATGGGGGCATCTTCTACCCCTGGGCTCTGTGGTGTGTCCACTGCATTTGGAAGTTGGGCTGGTCTCTCCAAGGTTTCCTCGGTTTCATTTTTGTTTGCCCACAGATCCTTGTGCGGTCTGTGCCCAAAGCCTTCATCATAGTTGCCTTTAGATTTAAAGAGTTGATTGAAGTGAGGCTTACAGTAGATTCTCCCATGTAAAGATGCATATGTCCCTAGACTGTCATCAAAAGAAAAAGAACATAAAGTTAACAAATCTTAACATTGTCATTTATATCAGCAGGCTAACATCTGGCATTTCCAGTATTTTCAAAAGATGCTAAGTGAGAAAAAAAATCTTTTTTTTTTTTTTTAGAAAAAAACATCTTTAAAAGCACAGCAATGAACTACCTCCTTTTAAACACACACATGTATTTTTAATCCTTACATGAAACATGCTTGTGTCCAAGACTAAGCCTTCACAAGTCATTCTTCCACCTGGTATGTGCTCCCCATTTTCAAATGACTTCACTCTCCTCCGTCAAAGTTCTTTTAAATTACTTTCCCCCCCAAGAAGTCCTCCCTAGGTAATCATACCTAGCTCTGATCATTTTTATGCTTCCTGAGTATTTATAACATGTAATTACTTATAATGAGTTCCTTCACTAAAAAAACCTGAATCTGTCTTCTTACTTTCCCATTCTCTACCAGAATGGATATACGGCTCTGAAAATAATTGGCACTCAATAGCTCTTACTGACTGAATAAATGTAAGCTGTGGAGCCAGGAATAAAGCTGAGAGGGAGGGTGCTCACTTAGCATGTACAAGGCTGTAGATTTGATCCTCAGCATGCATACAAGCACACATGTACACTAAGCAAGATATGATTAATACAATAACAGTGAGCAGCAGCCAGGAGGCTAGTCTTACTCAGTGTCAGTACTGGGCAAATCTATATTAGGTCTCTCAGAAGGTATGTTATTGCTCTCCAAAAATCCTCATGCCCTCATAGACAGGGCTTTGGAGTGGTGACTGGATTACAGTGGGAGCATAAGCTGACTTGCTGTTAAGAGGTGGGGGTCTGGTTGCAAGAGGTGTGTCACTGTGGGTGTGACCCTGAAGAATATTATCTCCCTTCCCAGGTCCTCCCTCGACTCTGCTTCCTATCCTCAACACTATGGACAGCTCTCCTGTGCCATGGCCCTCTCTACTATGCTGACCTGCCTTGGAGCCGGCCCGTTATGGACTGAAATGTGAACCAAAATAAACTTTTCCTCTCTTAAATTGTGGGTGTCAAGCATCATGTCCCAGCAACTAAGAAAGTGACTAAAACATAGGTCAATATATTCTCGAACCTTTTTATTTTTTGGTACCAGGGATTGAACTCATGACCTTGCTCTTGCCAGGCAGGAACTCACTATACTGCTGAGCTAAATCCCCAGCCCCTCAGGTCAATGTATTTTAAAAGGTTACAATAATGAAAGTATTTCCTGAAAATAAATAATGTGCTCCAGAGCAAAAATGCACTTTGCAGGTAAAAAACAAAAACAAAACAAAACAACCAACTGACTGGAAGTCAGAGAAGCAGATTTTGGCTCAATATAAGAGGAAGTTGTCACCAAGTGTGGTGGCACAGGCCTGTAATCCTAACACTTGGGAGGCTGAGGCAGGAGGATCACTGTGCATTCAAGACAAGCTTGGGCTACATAGCAAGTCCTGGTCTCAAAAAAAAAAAAAAAGAGCAAGTTGTCTAGTTAGATGTATAGGTAACTCCTCCCATAACTATCTTGCAGGTACCAGGGTATCTTTTAAGTGTATTTAAGAGAAGTAAGTGTTCTCTAAGGAAAGTCGGGCAGACAGACATCTTGGTTGCTGACTTCTCTAAGGAGCTGACTGAAGCTTACAATAGATTAGAATGAATTAACATGGAATAATTTCCCAGTTGGTCACATTTATATCTTTGAGTTACTCAGAATGACACATACTAATTATTCTCTCAGAAATAAACAAAACAAAGTAACACAGAGAATATGTGCTCTCCAGGGCCTATAATTATTGCTATTATTACCTTTTATACAGTGCTTAAGGCACTGAAATAAGGGTTTTGGCAAGTAACCTCTTGGGGATTCTTAACTTTATGATTCTATGATACCAAGGGAAAATCATTTACTAAATTAGGTCACAGGGGGCTCTATCTGTAATTCATATTATTTAAATGTCAATCCTAACATGCAAACAAATATGTCAATGTATCAAGATGCCCCAAACACCACTATAATTTAGCATGAAAAACTGGTCGCTAAATCACATTTTCTAATTTTTCAGGAGCTTCCAGGCAACACAATTAGCATAATTGCTTTTAGTATCAGTGCCATAAAAGCCAAAGATTCCTTGGGAACTCCAAGTACCGAGAGAGACAGCTTTCTTGGTCTGGCTTACCTCAGTTTATTGTTGCAATAGGAGCAACGGAAGCAGCTGATGTGAAACACCTGTTGGTTGGCCAGAAGACGCTCCATGGGGTACACTGTCTTCTGACATTCAATACAGGTCTCTCTGGCAGGTGCCTGAAACTTCTAGGTAAAGGAAAGAGAAAAGGACCACTTTAGTGTAGGCAGTGATGGGCTAATCCTCTGCTAAGATGGGCCCTAGGATTTGTTATCTAAGGGCTCCCTTAGCTGGCCGATCAAGTCTCACTGAACACTAAACCTGCACTCTATCAGCTGACTGTTTAAAGCCAAGAGGTTCACTGTATTTCCTTTTCAAATTGTCTGGCTGCCCTAATGTAACAGCCACTGAGGACAGCTGGGCTTGGGCTACACTGCCAAGAAAGGTGTAGACAAACCACCACACACACTAGGTCACAAGGTAAGTGCAAGGCAGAAAATGTCATCACAATACAGAAGAAGACATCTGATTCGAGTGCCAAGTATACATTATTATAAGAACACATTCTAGGGCAACCCACTTGGGACCCCTATTATCTGTCTCTCGGACAGAAGCTTTCTTTCTCTCAATAAATATATTCTGCTCTTAAAAAAAAAAAAAAGAACAGATTCTAAAGGGGATAATGTTCAAGGCAAGCAAGAGCATTTGGCTTTCGGAACTAGGTAAAGGCAGTTCAATTTCAGTAAAGCATCTTTTATTCCCCTACTCTTATAACTTTGATTTGCTCAATCAACTAAATGTAATATTTTTTGGATTAAAAAATTATTATATGACAGGATTTTGATGTGTAGTGTAGGCCTGGCCTTGAACTCATTATGTAGCCCAGGCTGGCCTCAAACTCACAGCAATCCTTCTGCCTCAGCTTCCTGAGTGCTGGGATATAGGCGTGCACTACCATGCCCAGGAAGCATATTTTTAACAAGTCAAAACTGACACAGAAGTGGAACAATTTATCACAGACACAAATTGTTTCATTAGGCCCAAAAGGAAGAATAGCCCAGTAAGGCTACTGGTTCCATGTTTCTAAAAATCAACAGAGAAAAAAAGGAATGCAATGCAATGGGTAATACTTTAAAAACAAACAAACAAACAAACAAACAAAAAACAAGGTCTTGCTATGTAGCGCAGGCTGGCCTTGAATTCACTATGTATCTCAGGCTGGCCTCTAACTCACAGCACTCCTCCTGCCTCAGCCTCCCACGTGCTGGGATTACAGATGTGCACCATTATACCTAGTTGAGAATGCATTTGTTAATGTTGGGAATTCAAGAATAATTTTCTAAGTGTGGAGTAAGGGTGGGCACATTGTATCAATCTGATAAAACTCAACCCTAAAAAATATAAAATAGTTGGTATTCTAGCACTGGTAAAAGCCAGAATTCCAGAAATAATAGGGGAGCCAACTGGTTCTGAGGTACGGGTAACCTCTGGCTTGCCCCAGCATAAACAATGCAGGAGGAAGTTCAGGTGGCACCCAGACCAGTTTGGGCTCCCACCAGAAACACATGGTAGTAAATAATACAAATTACTTCCAAGGCCCAGGATCAGAATTGTTAACGGGCAAGATAGACTTGATTTAAAAGCCTAAAAATAGGCCCATGAAAATTCAAACTACTGGTCACTTGCCACATGATTCACTAGGAGGAAAAACAAAACATAGAAATGGTTTTCCAAGTAGCTTTGGACAGGACATGGGAACAGAAAATACGCATAAAATAGGAGTGAAGAGAAAGATCTATAAAGGGAGTTTAATAAAATTAGTGATAAACTCCCAAATAGTACCCAAAAGATTTAAGAATAAATAAACAAAACTGAGTGGAAATATCTAGGTAACAAGAACCCATTTCATTCTAGAAGTAGAGTCCTAAGGTGGGGAGGGAATCTCAACACTCAAAAGACCAGCTGGGTGTGGTGGTGCACACCTGTAATCCCAGCACTCAGGAGGCTGAGGCAGGAGAACTGTCCCAAGTTTGAAGCCAGCCTGGGCTATATAGTGAGTTCAAGGCCAGCCTGGACTACATAGTATGATCCCCATCTCAAAAACAAAACAAAAACCACCACAGGCAACAACTTAGTTACCACATATAAAAAAGGACGCATCTAAATGTGACCCAATGTTATTACACTGGAAACTTTTGGAAATAAGGCATTACTTGGAACTCAGAATTTTTTCTTTACTTTCATGGACATTCTGATGAGACTAGACCTAAATGGAAATGTCTTTGCATTTGCAGTTTTAATTACGTTTGCACAGGCTGGGGATTTAGCTCAGGGGTAGAATGCTTATCTGGCAAGCATGAGGCCCTAGTTTTGGTCCTCAGCACCAAAAATTAAAAAAAAAAAAAAATTACTGAGGATCTTAATTACATTTTCACGAAAAGGACTAAGTAGTCCTGGCCCAGCAAGGAGGAGATTGGTTAAAATGCAGAGTAAGATTTGTATATAATAATACAACTGAAGCCACTGAAAGAGCCTGTCCAAATCACAATTCATTAATATAAAAGTAATAGGACAGAAGTATTTGTCAGATTCAATTTTTTTCTAGTTGCAAAGAGGGCACTCTGTATTTTAACACTTGAAATACATTTAAGAGAACAAGCACTCAAGAATGATTGGTAAAGACAGAACAGCAGACAGAAACCTCACACTGGCATAAGAGGAAATGGGCATTATTGTGCAGGAGGGGAATGGAGGGAAAGCACGTGCTTCCATAAACACACTCGCAGAGTCAAGGAGCACACTGTAGAAGCGGGTAGCCCAGTGAACAGAAAAGAGAACATCAGACAAAGTGAAGGTTGAGCTCACATTAGGAGGAAAGTAGAAGGCAGGAGCAGAAATTAGGTACCAGGTGCAGGAAGCAGAAGCTGGAAAAGACAAATAGGAACCTTAAATGAATACACAGCATTTGGTGTGCCCTGGAGCGCTTGACCACAGCCAATCTGAAACTCAGTAACTCCGACCCAAAAATAAAACCATATTTTCTTTCTTTCTCAAGTAACTCTGCTAATCATGGCAAAATCAGCCTCACTAGTATCTACCTGAGGGTGGAACATATCCCAGCTCAGGAGACCAATCTTTTATGAGACTTCACCCACACAAGGAGTGTCTCATTAACCACTGTTTCATATTCTACTACCTCTCAGACCTGGGCCCACAGTGGATGACTCTTTAAGGGAGTTTCACCCACAGAAATGTCATCTTCCTCCTTAAGATCACACTAATAGATTATTCTCTCAAAAGAAGTAGCCACAAGTTCCTAACCAGCCAGACCAACCAAGTCCCCATTACATTCATTTCTCACGTAATCCCTGTGATACTATTTAAGGTTTGTGTGGCAGCTGCTGAAGGGATCACACAATGTAGTAAAGACAAGAGGACCCCAACATGGTAACATGCCAAGTCAGAGTGGCTGTGGCTCCGCTTTTGCTTTATTTTCTCTGTCCTGGGCTCTCAGCCACTTTTCTGTAATTGCCCCCATGTCTATTCAAACAGGAAGCATAATCAATGCCCAGCACTCACTCCCATTCTCATAGGCCTGGCATCTGTCCTGCCCATGCCTATATGACATGCTCAGACTTGGCAAGTCACATTTTGAACACTGCCAAGGAGCATGTTAGACATCTTTTAAATCTTTACAATATAGTTTTTCAGCTAGTAAGTACCGACTTTTTTATTCCTTCTCCCCAACCATCTTTTTACATGTAGAAGCTAAAGTACCAAGATGTCAGGTGCTCATCAAAATTATAATCACTGGAACAGAATTAGAATTAAAACTTGGAACTCCTGATTCACAAACCAACAGAGCATTTTCTAAATTGTCCTAGAATGTTAAATTTCCATAACTAAAGGAAATTCTTTTAGAGAAGAGAGCAGATGCTAACCCAAATGAAAATAATCTCACTACAGCACTTCTAAAAAGCCAGTCGTCACTTGGTTTTAAATTAAAATGTGCAGATAATACCTCCAGGATATTCTGGAATGAATGAGGTATATATAAATAATTCACGTTCATAAATACTATCTTTTCCACATGAGGGATATTATAGAACACCATTTGATAAGCATCTACTTAACGTCATTTTTCCAACAAATTTTCCAATAAATTCACATGGCTTTATCTATACTTTTTCACCCTTATGTCTTACATTTTCTTTTTAGTCTAATGAAAGCCCCACTTGGGTAGTATAATGAAATCAGAATAAAATTCTGTATTGATGTCAGGCCTCCTTTCCTCAGAACTCCATAAATACTTTTCACTCCCTCTTTCCAATTTTGGTAAAATATCTAGGTAATAAAACTAAAAATTTTCATCATACAGCAAGTGGTTGGATCAGCTCAGTGCAGCTTTCACCTTTCCATGAAACTCTTTATGAAAGCATCTGAGAGATTTTTTTTTCCTGTATTAGCAATCAAACCCAATGCCTCCATGGTGAGGTATATTCCAGCTCTTTCTTATTTTGAGACAAGTTTCACTACATTGTAAAACTGCCCAGGCTGCCTCAGCCTCCCAGAGGGCTGAGAACACAGGTGTGTGCCACCATGTCTGACTAATATTCGTATCTTAAATAGACTGCTCTATGTACACAGAGGAAAGATTAGTGTTCTAAGAAAGACAGGAAAGATTCTAGGTGCCTTTCTAGCATGACTCTAGCTTTGTAAAATAGCATATGACAAGGGCTGGGGCTGTAGCTCAGTGCTAGTGCACTTGCCTAATGTGTGAGGCCCTGGGTTCTGTTCCCAGCACCACCGCTGACCAGACACCAGGAGAGTTGCAACACTTGTCTTCTCACAGAGTCTTCTGGGCTTTCTTTCTACATCCAACAGCAGGACCAGCTGAGGAAGTCTGGCACTGGGTTGTCCTTAGCACAGTGGGGCCAAGAAGGCGTTCCCAGAGCCAGCCTTACCCCCATGCCCTTTCTCCCAGCTCCCTTCTGGGAACACTCAGTGGAGGACTTCTTTCAGGTGGAAGGACAAAGTGTAAGAGATCTTGGAGTCTCTCTTTTCCCCTTTCTTTACTGTGCTATAGCTGACAATTAAAAACGTCTGAGTCTCATGAAGTATAACAAGTATGATTCTTCTCACAGGGTCCGCTGAGCTCTGCTCTCAGAAAAACAAACTTTTAAGAAGGAACCTGCAACTTTAATTTTATTAGCACCAAGTCTTGTCAACTAAACTATATGGCCAGCATTCAAAGTGAACAGAATCCTTACTGTATCTTTTCTCCCCCACTTTATGAAGCTAAATTTGAAATGGAATGAGTCTCTACCTTAGATGTCCTATTTCCAACACAGATGGGCACTGAGGAACAGTTTTCTCCTAGGATATGTGGGATCCAAAAATCTATTCCAAGTGAACAAATGTATTTTTAGCTGCATGTAATTTCCCTAAGTGGAGAAACAACTTTTGCTGCAGTCTAGAGCCATGAGACCAGTTACACCAACAGGTCTTCTTGTACACATTAACTAAAATGTCTTGCTTGCCTGCGGACTGTAAAAGTGAGTCCTGGAGAAGAGAAAAAAAACTGCCTTTAAATAAAAGCAGAAATGTAACTGAGTCCCACCTCAGGCTCTGGACACCATGATTTTGAACTTTGGACCACAGATAAGCATAGGCCAGTTTACTCCAGTCTTTGTCCAATACTCTAAACTGTCCATAAAGGCAGAGATGTTTGCAGTCTACTGCTGAGTAAGCAGGACCAAAAGAGTAGGTGTGGGTCTGATCCAATTGCAGACAGTTCTACCTCTGTCTGTGCTCGCTGGTGCGCCCAGAAAGACCTATATGAGAGATGTGGCTCTTCACACAGCACTCATCAGTTCAGACCCTGCAATTTGAATCAGGAAGGATCTCAACCTAGAACAGGATCATTCCAATAGATGTCTGGTCTACCAGCTGGAGGAGGAATGGCTGTGTTGAGAATTCAAATAGTCTCAAGAACAGATTTTAGTGCTTAGATGAGCCAGAGAAATTCCCCTGATACTTCAGTCACACAGAAATTCATGACCAAGTCAGATTTGCTCACTAGTCTTTTTTACTTTTCTTTTTGGGGGGTACAGTGAGATGCAGCTGGGTTTTGAGCCCAGAGTCTCCTATATGCTAGGCAAATGCTCTACCACTGAGCTATTCCCCCAATTCCTTCTATTTGCAATTTTTGATCCAGAACCACAACCTAAGGACTCACATCTGGGCAGGGTTGCTGCTGGAAAGGAAAGTAATCTTGTGGCATTTGCTATGTCATTGGCCTCCAGATGATGGAAAAATAAAGTGCTGATGACAGCATGAGCAGATCTTCAAAGCCAGAAGAGGGTCAGAATGAATGTGTGTGCAGACTGAGTCATCTCAGTTCATTTGTTCTCCCTCCAACCCCAACTCCCCTTGGTGGTATTGGGGACTGAAACCTAGGCTTTGCACTGAGCGGTAACCTTTTGGGACACAGGGTTTCATTATGTTGCCCAGGTTGGATTGGAACTTTTGATTTGCCTGGCTCAGCCTTCCAGAGTGCTGGAATTACAGGTGTGTGCCACCATACGTGATTCTTTTGTTCCTTTTCTGTTGGGGACCACAAAATGTAAATTGACATAGTATCTGTCCTAGGCTCTCCTTGTCCTGCCTGCCTTGTAGATGGGTTTTGGAATGTGAAAGTCACCTTCCTCTTGGTCAATGAAATTAACACCCAGGTGTGGGGATGGATCTTGGCTTGTTTTCCTTCTGATATTAAGCTTGCTCATTCTACCACAGCCTCTAGGCTGTTTCAGGAAAAGCACTCTCCCCCTCCCCCACACAGGCTAATAAATAGTGACTAGCTTGGAGTGTCTTTGTCTTTGCCCATCATGAGGCACTGACCACCCAGCCTCCCATCATGCATTACTAAATTTGTCTGTTCTCTTTAATCCCAGCACTCGGGAGGTTGAGGTAGGAGCGTTGTGAGTGCGAGGCCAGCTTGGGCTACAACGCGAGCGTAAGGCCAGTCTGAGCTACATAGTGCAAATCTGCCTCAAAAAACTAGGGCTGGGAGTTTGGTTCAGTGGCTTAAGCACCTGCCTGGCAGGCTTGAGGCTGTGAGTTCGATCCCCAGTGCCAAAAAATAAAAAATAAATAAATTTGTCTGTTCTTACTTCATCCATTTGCTGTACTCCTCCTACACGCAGTTGGGACCTTGGACAGGTCCCCAGTGCTTATCAATAAATCTTACTTTCCTCATAAATTTCTGCTTCCTTTTGGATTTCTGTGTTTATCTTCAAAACTATCCCTATTCTTTAAATCTACCCTTTAAATTTTGGACTCTCCCAGTTCTTCCTTTTATTCCAGACCCTCATCTATGCCCTTATCTCTTCATCTTTCTTATGCACTAAAATAGACCAAGGATCAATCACACACAGTAAAGGGGTAGACAGCAGTATGAAGTTGGGGCAGTACAAACCACCTTTACCTAATTCTATCTGTTGAGTTTCTATTAAGCTAAACTTTTTTTTTTTTTTTTTTTTGCAGTACTGGGGATTGAACTCACAACCTCGTGCCTGCCATGGCAGGCGCTTAAGCCACTGAGTCAAACTCCCAGCTCTGGTTTTTTGAGGCAGGGTCACACTATTAAGCAAAACTTTTGACACAACATCCAGCTATGAAAAAGCACACCAAGGAGAAAGATACTACAGAAGTGTGGGTATGTTTGGTTATTAGCCCACATAGATGGAGTAATGCTGCATTAAAAAGCATGTAATTGAAACAAGTCAGCTGGCAAACTTGCAATACATTTCGGTCAGTATATTTGTTTTGTTTTGTTTTTTGGTACCAGGGATCGAACTCACGACCTCACACTTGTCAGGTAGGTGCTTACACCACTGAGCTAAATCCCCAGCTCTTTGAAATACATTTTGGAAAAAATATTGAAATCTTTTTTGGGTCAGTTTTATGGGTATATATATTTGCTCATAGAAAGACAAAGACTTTTTAAATTGGGGAATAAAAGGAGACTGGACATTGAGTAGCCTAATAAAATTGTCTTAGCATACAGAAATTTTGTTCATTGCTTAACATCTAGTATAATTTTACTTAAATGCCAATTGTTTTTTTTTTTTTTTTTTTGTGGCACCAGGGATTGAACTCACAGCCTCATGACTGCCACACAAGTTCTCAAGCCACTGAGCCAAATTCCTAGCCCTAGTTTTTTGAGACAGGGTCGCACTATGTAGCTCAGGCCGGCCTCACACTTGTGTTGTAACCTGAGCCAGCCTCGAACTCACAATGCTCCTCCTACCTCACCCTCCCCAGTGCTGTGATTAAAGGTGTATACCACTATGCCTGGTTTAAATGCCAATTTTTTTTATAGAAAATGGGCTGGTCAACTCCCACTCCAGCAGACATATTCTGTCTCTAAAATGTTAATAATCAATCAGGTTATGACCAAACTGTTTAGACTGCAGAGCCACCGTCCTTAAAATGACTGCATATTTCTATCCAATATGCTAATTTTAATTTAACAGATTTTTCATATTTCTCATTTTGTGGGCCTTCACCCATTCACAGATCTATAAACTTAAATTTTTAAAAGTCTTATTACTTTATGTAGCTTCAAATTTTTGTAAAACTTTCATGAGTTTTCCAGATTTTGAACAAGAGACATTAGTGACCGTTCCCCATCCTGGCCCAAACACCTGAGCAGAAGAAAGATTTTCAGGAAAGCAATTTTTAAGCATATCCTTATTTGGCATGATCAACCCCAGGAAAATAGAAATGGGTTATAATGAACATACTGATACGAAGTGCAATAACTCTACTAATGAGCCATGTCCCACACTCACAGAGAGGCGGATGCCATACCTTCACTGTCTTGGGAGGGGAGCTTTCAGAAACGCTGGAGGCTCTGGTGTCTGGACTCAGCATGGGGGACACAGATGGCGGCGCCTCATTCTTAACCTGAGAGTTACCTGCTTGAGTTACAAAAGAACATTTTATAGTATCTCATGGGGAGTCTTAGAAAGGGTTCTTCCAAAAAGCAAAAATTGAGCATTTTCTATCAAGAAATGTTTTTCTTTTTTTAATGTGTTTTCAATGCCACAAAACACACTATTCTTGAAGCACTGTTCTTCTGTTTAAGAACAGTCTAAACTAAAAGCCTAGCTCTTAAGTTCTCTCACAAATTAGGCTGCTGTCATTTAGGAGGTTTACTCACCCTGCCACACAGTGGGACTCCAAACCACCCTGCAAAAAGAACTTTCTGCCCCATAACATTTGTTATTTATTAAGGCTGTTTGTGGACTCAATGTTTTTTGGTAGTTGGCACTTCCAATAATCTCTGAGTGCTTCAACTGAACATGGGAAAATGGCAATGTGTGTGGGCAGAAAACTCACGCCATGTATATGCATGTGTGCTGTGTGTTTAATCTCACTGTCCTGTGGTCAGACTTGTAGCAGATATTCATGGATGAAGACTGTGGAAAGGGGCTCCACAAAGTTTTTTTCATAATCACCCAAGTGCCAACTGCATGAGTTAACTTCCTGCCAGTGTATTCATCCTGTGGAACTCAGAAGCAGCACAAAAAAAGCCATTTACACAGCTACTAAGGAATCATAAAAAAAGATTCCTTAAAATCTAGAGTTGAGCCAACAAAATACCACAAGATTAAGATTTATTTTTAAAAAAAGTTTTACAAACCTAGTCAAGTCAAAACCATAAATATTTCTAGCCCAAGTAAAATAACTACAAAAGAAATGTTCCTGGATTTAAGCAGTAACAGTTTTTCTCTGAAATATTAACGCAGAGTTTATTAGAGATCTGTGCAGCTCATATTTCTATTTTAGTTGTGGAGCTTTTAGTGGTTAGTAAACTCATTTATTTGGGGAGATGCTAGAAATCTATATATATATTTTAAGCAATGCACTGAAAATTAGAATGGAAAGTGGACATGGTAAGATAAAAACAAAATATTTTTATCTTTGAGAGATGCAAAATGATTCCAAAGGGAAATGATTGCAAAATTCAATACTGGGAGGAAAACCTCTAGAACCTTAAAGGGATACTCAAATACCAATGTTTTGGTGGTACTGGTGAATGAACCTAGGGCCTTCGTACTAAGCTACACTCTCAGTCCCCCTTAAAGACAGGATCTGATAAACTGCCTAAGCGGTGCTCAAACTTCCAATCCTCCTGCTTCAGACTCCCAGAGTGCTAACATTACAGGCGTGTACCACCATGCCTGGCTCATATAACAGTTTTTTTTTTAATCCTGGTAAATGAATAAAATCTTTCTTGAACAAATCTCTGTTAAAGTAAAACTTCAAACTACTTATACAGCTTTAAATTAGGAAGAGTTTAGTAGAAAGGATAGGGCAAGTCCCATGAGAGATACATTGAAGGATTCCATTTGTCCCAAGTTAACCATATTTAATTGAGCTTAACTTCCTCCAAGCCATGAAATGTGTGAAGGAAATTCAAGCACCAGTCCTTAAAACTGAGTAGAAGATTGATCAGCTAAACCGTTGGATTTAGTATGTGACTTTCTTAACACTGACACCTCTGAACCAAGAATGAATGGAGAACAAGACCTCATCCTCCAAAGCTAAGGGCAAATGCTTACAGGAGTCATCTTCAGCAGGGGTGGAATGGACTGTCAGTCTGTTCTCAGTTGCAGAAATCTGCAAAATAAAAGGCGGGGGGAAGACATTAAGAATCACATTAAAAATAAAAGAGCAGACTGCTGTTAATACCATAAAAACCTGCTGACTCTAGTCAGTCACTGGCTGCCTGGGGGAAATAACGGGCACCAGAACAGCTGAGCATTTAAACAAGAGGCAGCAGAATGTCTTTTATGAGGATATTAACATGCCTCTCAATTACAGAGTAAAGGGAGAAACAGACTGAGCTCTACTGCCAAAGTGTGCATCACTTCCCTTTATAAAAGAGCTTCTAAACCATATCACCCCACTCTTGAAAACTAGAGCAAAACAAAACCCCCTGTGAAAGAGAGCAAAGCACACCCAAGATGAGATAAAGTAGACACAAGAACTATTCTTATTCTTTTAATTTTCCTAATTACCATTTCCCAACCAAATGCACTTTGCTGAAATAAGCTTGCCACACAGACGATTTTCTGATAGCTACAAAACAAATTTACCTAAAACCAACCTCCAAGAGTATCCTTAAAATCTCAGTCTTGAAATGGCAGTGCTTAACAAGATGGTGGATCTTATGTACAAGGTAGGTGCCTTTTTCACAGGAGTCATCAAATTTAAATAACAGAATTCTCTACTAGATCTCTCTCTTTTTTCTACTGGCCCTTGGCCTTCCTGTATCCCCCCCACATTCCAAAAATCATGAAGGGTCAACAAGGGTTAACAGTGTACATTCTTTGAGTAATATTTCATCATTCAGACGTTGGATTTTATCTTGATATAAATTGAATGTTTATATCAGGATGTCTAATGTACTGAAAAAATTTACAATGGAGATTAAGCTGCTGCCTAACTGCACCTGAATGTCACCATGGTTGTTTTTTCTATGCTCTTTTCATTACAGGAATTCTGACAAGGTGTGAACAAACCAGAATAATAACAGCTGACATTTACTGAGTGTTTATGATGTGCCAGGTATTGGACTGATCACATTAGGCACATTATTTCATTTAATGATATGAAATAATCTTTTGAAAGCTGTACATTTCCTCAGCTTTTGCTAATTTAATAGAAGCATCCATCTATTCTCACCTCTAATTTAGTCACCTTGAACTTGTGGGCTATACTTAACAACCAGTTTTGACATCACTGACATGGCCAATGAGATGACTTCACTGCAAGAACTTCCAAAAGGAGATTTTGTTCAAACATTTCATTAAAGAAAAGCACAAATTCATTCATAAGAGGAGAAAGGGAGGAACAATACCTTGACAAAATGTTTCATTTCAAGAACAAAAAGTTTGAGCTAGTCAGGGGTGGTGGAACATGCCTATCATCCCAGCACTTGCAGGCTGAGGCAGGAGGATTGTCATGAATCTGAGGCCAGCCTAGGCTATAAAGAGAGTTCAAAGCCAGCCTGAACTACATTGCAGGACCCTATCTCAAAAAACAAACAAACAAAAAGTTTGTCCTAGAATTTTTTTTTTAAAACAGGGTCTCACTTGAATGCATCATGTAGCCCACACTGGCCTTGAACTTGCAGCAGTTCTCTTGTCTTAGCCTCCTGAGTGCTGGGATGACAGGTGTGTGCCACCATACCCAGCTGTCCTAGCATTAATATCCTCATGAAGCATGCTAAAGTTCAAACAGTGCTTAGGTTCTGGTTAACAAAAGCTAGGCACACAGCCAGAAGTATAGCCGGGCTCTGAAAAAGGTTGCAAATTTTAAGGCAGTCAAAGGTTTATAAACCTGTAGTATTCACTTGAAGAATATCAACTATTTTTATCCCTTCTTCCCCACCCACACTCCAATTTGTGATTCAGTTGTACTAATGCCCTTTCAGGCTATAATTAAAATGTTCTGATCTTCCAGTTCAACCCAGAGTTCTAGTTTCAAATCAGCATGAAGGCAATCAAGAAAGAAGCATGAAATTAGATACAAGGACAACCCAAGCATTATGTTCCAGATGATTACTTCCCAAACTATGCTCCTGGTTAAGTATGGGGGGGAATATCATGCCGAGAATATTTTTCCCTCAAAATTTTTTACAGAATATAAGGAAAGTTCCAAACATTGTTACTCGTTTTTTTCTTTTTCTTTTGAGACAGGGTCTCATTAAGTTGCTGAATTGCCCAGGCTGGACACAAGCTTGTGACCCACCTGCTTCAACCTCCCAAAGTGCTGAGATTACAGGTACATACCACGCATGGTACCTGGCTTCACTCATTATACTTAAAATAGTCTCTCATTTAAAACACGGGAAACCAGGCAGCGAAGGAGACAACTCAATACATGCGACCCTTGGACTAATGTAAGAGCCCAGTACTACCAAATATTTTATTATTTCAATATACATCTGTGATATTTTTAGGAAATAATTTAATTTTTCTAATTGATTTTCTGTTCTATGCTATGAATCAAATTTTGTAGCCCTTGAGAACATTTTTCTGGTTCCTACTTGGACCCAAGTGTGCAGAATTATGTCATGAGTTCCTGGAAGTGTTCTGTCAATATGCCATACATTAAAGTGCTACAGGGGCTGGGGATATAGTTCTGTGGCATAGCACCTGACAGGCAAGTGCAAGGTTGTGAGTTCAATCCCCATTACAAAAAAAAAAAATTCCTGATACCAAAAACAAACAAACAAACAAAAAATTAAAAGGCTACAATGGTCATGTACATTTGAGCTGGGTGCGGTGGTGCATGCCTGTAATCCCAAGACTGGGTAGGCCAAGGCAGGATTATTTCTATGAATTCAAGGCCAGCCTGGAATACAGAGTGAGTTCAAGGCCAGCCTGCACTATATAGCAAGATCCTGTCTCAAAAAAAAAGTAAGTTGGACAACTGTTACTCAATCCATTTTAAGTATCTCTTCAACTTTTAGAAAAACAATAGCAAAGGTATCATTATGCATTACAGAAGCAATGTTTTTTCTCCTAAGATTAATCATAGTATTAGATCATCTCACTCAACATTTGATTATTATATTGACAAAAAGACTAAAAAGACTGGTTAGGTTTGGCAGAAAACATGGTAAGTTCATCTGGTGTAAATACTGTTACTTACTGCAACTAAGCCATTCATCCAATGATTAAGGCATAAAATTAACTTGCTTAAAATTTTCTGGTTTTCCACAGTGGCTAATCTGTGTCCAAACCCTTGAGATGCTTTTCTAGACCTCGCCCTGGCCCTCTCCCTGCTGCTTCTTGCCACTGTTTCTTTGTACCTTACTCCAGCCAAACTGTAATTCCCAAGCAAGCCACAATCCTTGGTTTCCAAGGATTGTCTGCACACCCTTCTTTTTCTTAATCTTCCTCTTCTTCACTTGGCCTCTTTCTGCATATTCTTTAAGACTTGGCTCAGACAGCACCTTCTTGAGGAGGTCAGGTTCAGCGCCTTGAGTTTCCATGGCCCTGTACCCTTCCCTCATGCACCTATTACGCTCTTTCATTATAACCAGGCTGTTACTCCCCTCTCCTATATCCTGCTAGTTTCCACTAGTTTCTGAACACATAAAGAACACTTTACTTGTCTTTTGTTCTGTTTTGGTATTGGAGTTGAACTCAGGGCTTTCACACAGAGCTACATCCCCTTTCCTTCCTTGTTTTTTTTTTTTTTGTTTTTTGTTTTTTTAATTTTGAGTCAAGGCCTCCCTAAATTGCCCGGGCTGGGCTCGAACTTTCAATCCTGCCTCAGCCTTTCAAAGTTCTGGGATTACAGGTGTTCATGACCATGCCCAGCTTTGTCTTTATTTTTTTTTTAAGCTTAGCATTTCCTATGCTTATCATAGTACCTAGCTTTCAAAATACTTTAAGTGAGGGCTAGGCAGATAGCTCAATGGTGAAGCACATACTTATCATATACAAGGCTCTGGATATGACTCCCAGCAGGGAAAAAACAAAAAACAACCTTTGAGCAAACGAATGAGATTTTCTTTTATAAAATACGTTAAATAAACTGGGTATAATAACACATGCCTGTAATTCCAGCTACTTGGGAGGCTGAGGTGGGAGGATCTCTAAAAAGCACAAGTTTCAGACCAACCTGAGCAAGACAAGCAGATCTTATCTCAAAAACAAATCAAATAAAGAGAAACACAAAAAACTGTGTTAAACTGGGCATGGTGGCCCATGCCTGTAATCGTATTACTTTGGAGGTTGAATCAGGAAGAATGCAGGTTCAAACCCAGCCTGGGTAACATAGTGACCTTTTCTTGAAAAATAAAAAGAGCCCAGGGATGGTAACACACACCTGTTATCTCAGCACTCAGAAGACTGAGGCCGGAGGACTGCCATCAGTTCAAAACCAGCCTGTGTTACACAGCGAGCTCAAAGCCAGCCTGCACTACATAGTGAGACCCTGTCTCAAAAAGAAAGAAAGAAAGAAAGAAAGAAAGAAAGAAAGAAAGAAAGAAAATAAAAAAGGTTGGAGATGTAGCTTAGTGTGAAGATCCTGGGTTCAACCTTCAGTACTATGAAAATAAACAAACAGATAAGACACTATTAAGTCTGTACTTAAATTCAGCATATATGAGTACTTTAAAAATAATATCTGCAATCAAACTGACTTTCAAAAATCACTTTAACTCTGCAATATTGCAACCATTGTCAAGTTTCTATCATCTGATTTTGTAAACCTGCAATGTTACTGTTGTGTATTTACTCTAGCCTTTTGTTTGTCTCTTTTGCTTGTTGTCTTTGTTTTATGTCTTTTTTTTCTGTTTTTTCTTCGCTTAAATAAAAAAAATAAAAAAAATAAAATTAAATTAAAAAATCACTTTAACTCTATGGCCTGTGAGCATTTGCTGAGCAAAAGAATTTTCCAATGAAGGCTCATTATCTGGTCAGCTGTAAATTGCAGCACTTCCCAAGTGAAATTATGTGACCTGCAAAAATGACAATCTGTCCTGGCAGCTGTTACCAAATTCCCAGACACCCTACAGCCTAGAGTTAAAGTGGCTTCTAATTTTAAGCATCTAATTTAGAACACATGCTTGTTTAGCAACTGGACACCCGATTTTTTAACCCACCTTTTCTACCTCCTGATGGGAGATGCAGACCTCAGGATTTGGGGGCACATTCTCCTTTTGCTCCAATTTGTGAGTTTTGATTTCACCACCACTGGCTTTCAACTCATTCTGTCAAATAAAAATAGACTGTGAATCTTTTCAAAAATTCTCACCATTCCATTCTTCTCATAGCACATCTTTCAAATAAATGTGGAATGTTAAAAATAAATTCTTTTTGGAGGCACAGGTCAAATCAACCCCTAAATCTCACAAGCAAAACTCATTGACTAGTGAAATGACAAAAGCAGCTGTGTGGACACATACCTCAGAGTTAAATATTTGTATGCTAAACTGGATGCTCATTAGAATAGAGACACATCAACAGGGACACACACACAGACCACCCCACCACCCACCCCCAGCACACGATGTTCTTGTGATTCACTCCTCTAGCAGCAGAGCTTGTGGAAATGCAAAGCTTGTGAGTTTTATCAGAAAAGACCATTCTGGAGCAGGGAAAGGAGTTGCTAAGTGCCAATAATTAAGAAAATATACTGACCATATATATAAATGCCCGGCCTGGAAAAAGAGACAGGAATGATGTATACATATGAGAACTGAAATTATTTAATGATACCACAAAACAACCTTGTTCTGTGGAGTTCGATGTTTTTCACATAAAATTCATGCACTGTACAAATAACATACTTTATTCTACTTCTCTTAATACCCTTGACATTAAAGACCATGCATTAATATCATCTTAAAGAATAAACATAATCACTTTGTTTTCACAGCAAAGGACATTTGGGGGAGAATAGTAAAGTTAATTTACATGCTTGATCTACATAGGGATAGATGAACATGGGCATTTTCTACCTTTTTTGTTTTGTTTTTGTGGCACTAGGGATCCAACTCACAACCTCGCTCTTGCCAGGCAGGCGCTTAAGCCACTCAGCCAATCTCCCAGCCCTAGCTTTTTTTTTTTTTTGAGGCAGGGTCACACTATGTAGTTCAGGCCGGCCTTGCGCTCACGTTGTAGCCCAAGCCAGCCTTGAACTCACAACACTCCTCCTACCTCAGCCTTCCAAGTGCTGGGATTAAAGGCTTGTGCCACCACACCTGGCTGTTTTGTTATTTTTTGGTACCAGGAATCAAACTCAGAACCCCATGCTTGCCAGGCAGGTGCTATGCCACTGAGCTAAAGCCCCAGCCTTTCGTACCTTTAGTTTGCTAGTAATTCAGTAATCTTGTACCTTTCTGCTTTCCGTGATTCTTTAAGCAGGAGGAAATGAGCAAAATAATCACAGGCTAATGGAGAAAAAGGAAGTGTGACTGTTTTCTTCAAGTTGGGTAACCCAGGTTAAGGCTCGGAGGATGCACTCAGGAGAGTTTTGGCAGCCTGCCCCGTGGAACTCTACATGGTAGACCCATCTTAAAGCCTCGCCTCCAGAGTCACGGCCAGAGGATGTGCTTTGACACAACCACTTCAGTGATGGCCTGGGAAATTCTTTGGGGATGAGATAAAAAGTACTTTTACAAGAATTCCTAAAGACTTTTTTACTCTTAAAAATCTCCAGGGCAGGGAAGCTGCAGTGCAGAAACTCTATCAGCAGTTTTGAAAAACAGTCAAGGAACAGGTTTTTCCCACTTAGGGAGTCACCAGGACAGAAAATTCGCAGCAGGAGGGCACAGGAAGCTCTGCAGATCACCCATGTGGCGTATCTTTAGACCTTCCTTTTAAAGGAAGTCTAAATGTGTTTATTTCCATTCACTGTGAATAATGAACTTGAGATATTCTGCTTTACACAGTCATCTCTGCTTAAAACTACTGTGATAGTTAAGACAGCTATACTAGTAATTTTTCCTAGCTCATTGAAACGAAAGGTTTGTGCTAATACTGTTTGGTCAATTTTTCATCACTATATCTTGTACTCTGAGTAACTACTATGAAGATAACAATATGCAATGTATTAACCGTTTTTACTGTCCTATTATCCTGTTTTGAAATTTTGTTTGTTTTTTCTCTTTAAAATAAAAATTAATTAAAAAATAAAACTACTCTGAAAAATCAAGGTCAAATCATTCATTGTCCAGAGGATTAGTCCACCAATGTGTACTATTACAGCACGCATATTTAATTTTGTAAAGCGAGAGAAGACTTCACTTCTGAAATATACACTGTGACTTCTAAAATGCACCAGTGTCAATCTGCCTAGGATCAAATAAAATTCAACATTATTCTTCTAATTTTGTTAAAGAATTCTGATATCAAGAGATTAATTTGAAATCTTGGGAAAGTACTTGAAAGAAAAATATGTATACATGTGATTTAAAAAAGAAAACTTAAAAATATGTGTCTATATGTGTACATATACGTGTGTGTACATATAAGTAAATGTCATTTAAAAGATAACTTCAGTGCAGGGTGTGTAGCTCAGTGACACAGTGCTTGCACTTAAAAAGGTGCTTCTAGTGAAATTAATGATACTGCTTCTTTAACAATAACAACTAAAAGATTAAGTAGAGGATCCAGTAATATGCAGAAAAATGAGTGGGGTATGAATGTAAATGAGCTAGAAGAGCAAAATCAGAATGAAGCAAGGGTAGGCTTTCTGTGGAGAGTCTGCTAGAGAACCAGTGCTGGTGATCACTGGCTGGAGGAGTAAATGAAGGGATGATGTGGTATACATACTATATAGCTGGCTGAACCACTCTGTTTGGACACAGCTGCCTGGTACTTGGCCATTCGATCTTTTATGGAGGTTTCTGAGAGGCGTGGGAGCTCCAGATTTCGCCGATTCTCATTTTTCTCTGGGCTGAACGCAGAGGATGGCAAATGACCTGGAACAATGCAAATAACATGCTTTGTTAGAAAGAAGATAGAATGTGATTCCTTTGGTTTTGTGGTTCCAAGTTTTGGATTCTTGTCATCTAATGGCCAATTTCTATTATTAAAAGTACAAAGAAGGGAATCAGAAATATAATAGTCATTTATAAAGTAATATTCACTCAATTTCCTAACGTTAAAAGGAAAACATTTTTGTTTTCATAATTGAACACTGTATATTTTGAAATAACTGAAAATTATGGCAATTTAATATGTGGAAAAATGAGATCTCAACGTTACTATAACATGCATTTCTTTGACTACTAGGAGGCTAATGACTTATCTGTAAAAATTTCACCCTTAAGCTATTACCACCAGTAATACAATGAATTCTTTTGTTTTTGTTTTTGGTGCTGGGGATCAAACTTAGGGTCTTGCACACTTGCTTCCTACTGCTCAGCTGCAGCTTCAGCTCCAGGAGAACCAATCTTGATCAAGCACACAGCTCAGCTCCAGAAGCCCTCACACCCCAGATGACTGTGGGGCCAGAAGTGACTGTAGCACTTCACCCATCATTCCTCAAAGGGCACTACTGACAAAGATGGATTAGAAATCCAAGAAAAGCTATTTATAGAAAGCAACGAGAGCGGCGAACAGACTGACATCCTTCTAATTAGTGTCACTATCCCTTTAAAAGCACTGGCTTGGAGTCCAAAGGCATTGCTACTAATGAGTGCTTCCTAGAAGAATTCCCCTATGTGAAACTCCTTGCTTACCTGGGCCTATTTCCAAGTCATCCAGAGAATAGTTGTTTTCAGAGATCTTTCTTCCACCCGCATTCCGGCTTTGGGACCCAAGAATCTGTTCAGAAAACAAATGAACTTTGTATAGAAGATGGGAAATCATTTTTTAAAAATTAATTTCATTGGTATACTTCCAATATACATAGGGATCATATTCATCATAGGGGATTTGTACCTGTACATGATACATGTTGATTCTTTTTCCCATTCCCCTCTCCTCAACCCCTTTTATTTACAAAAGTTTGCTTTCATTTTTTTCCTTCTATTCTTTTTTCTTTACTCTTCCTTCCTTTCCCCTCCTCCCTCCCTTGTTCCCCTTCCCATTTGAACAATTTCTTTTTGCTTCCCAATATCGATTATACATTTTGGCCTTATTTACTCTTTTGGTTTCTCATGCCAGAGAAACAACGCAATACTTGAACACGTGTATCCAATTTTTTTTTTTTTTTGAGACAGGGTCTCATTATGTAGCCCAGGCTGGCCTTAAACTTGTGGTAATCCTCCTGCCTCAGACTCCCCAGTGCTGGTACTATAGCTGTGTGCCACCACAACTGGCAAGATGAAAAAACTTGATATAATGATCAAATATCCTTTATGAATACAATCTAGAAGACATCAGTTTGTATTTGTTTGTTTGTTTTTTTTTTTTTTGTGGCACCGGGGATTGAACTCACAACCTCGCACCTGCCAGGGCAGGCACTTAAGCCACTGAGCCAAACTCCCGGCCCTGATTCTTTGAGGCAGGGTCGCACTATGTAGCTCAGGGCGGCCTTGCGCTCATGTTGTCGCCCAAGCTGGCTTGAACTCACAACGCTCCTCCTACTTCAGTCTCTGGAGTGCTGGGATTAAAGGCGTGCGCTACCACACCCGGCTCCTGTATTTGTTTTTATAATCCACAGATTTTTTCTTTTTTCTTTTTTGAGACAGTGTCTTGTTAAGTAGCTAAATTGCTTAGTCTGGGCTTGAATTTATTATCCTCCTAGCTCAGCCTCCCAGAGTAGTGGAACTACAGGGATGCATCACCACACCAGGCTGATTTTTTTGAGGGGAGTGATGCTGGGGATCAAATCCAAGGCTTTGTGCATATTAGGCAAGAGCTTTACCACACCCCAGCCCCATTCCACAGATTA
>RJWM01020442.1:0-37174 GCA_004363535.1 Dasyprocta punctata
TAGGATATGCTATGTACCCCCAAGTCCTCATACTTTTGATGGGGCTGAGTCTGATGCTTGTGATCAGTTTGTTGTCTAGCACCAGGATTAATGACGTGACTGCTACACCCGCCCAGGGGTGGAGCTGAGATACAGTATAAGGGAAGGCGGGTCTTCCTCTTGCTTGCTTCCCGGCTTCCGCCCTCTCTCTTGCCAGCGCAGATTGCGGCTTGCAGCTTGCAGTCGCTGTGAACTGTAGCCCCGTCACCCCATGCTGCCTTGGAGCCAACTTTATGGACTGAAACTCCCAAGAAACTGTAAGAATAAACCTTTCCTTTCCTAATTTTGGGCGTCAGGTATTTTGTCTCGGCAAGTAAAAAGTAACTAAGACACACATGAATACCAAAATCGAATAAAAAAGATACAAAGATTCTAAATAACCCAATATCAGTCAATGAAATCGAAGATGTAATTAAATACCTACCAACAAAGAAAAGCCCAGGCCATGATGGATTCACTGCTGAATTCTGCAAGAAATTTGAGAATATCTGACATCACTTCTCCTCCAACTTTTTAATGAAATTCAAAAGAAAGCAATAGTCTCAAACTCATTCCTGGAAGCATTACTTTGACACCAAAACCAGAGAAGATTCAACCAAAAAAGAAAACTACAGGTCAAGTTCCCTAATAACTTAGGTGCAAAAATCCTCAGTAAAATACTGGGAAACACAATGCAGCAAATCATCAAGATTATTTCCATGACCAAGTAGAATTCATTCCAGGGTTGCAGGAATAGTTCAACATGGGCAAATCAGTAAGTGTAATATGCCATAATAATACAGACAAGGACAAAAACCATATGATCATCTCAATAGATGCTGAAAAAGTCTAACACTCAGTCATGACAAAAAAAAAAAAAAAAAAAAAACCTACAGAAAATTGGAATAGTTGCTCTTTATCTCCAGCTGATAAAATCCATGTGTAACAAACCAGCAGCCAACAGCAAACTAAGGGTGGCATTGAACTCACAGCAGTCCTCCTGCCTCAGCTTCCTGAGTGCTGGGATGATGGATGTGTGCCACCACTCCTGGACATCAGTGTTCTAAATAGCAGGGTGAGCCGGGCGTGGTGGCGCACACCTTTAATCCCAGCACTCGGGAGGCTGAGGTAGGCGGAGCGTTGTGAGTTCGAGGCCGGCTTGGGCTACGACGCGGCGCAAGGCCGGCCTGAGCTACATAGTGTGACCCTGCCTCAAAAAACCAGGGCCGGGAGTTTGGCTCAGTGGCTTAAGCGCCTGCCCTGGCAGGCGCAAGGCTGTGAGTTCAATCCCCGGTGATGCAAAAAAAACCAAAAACAAACAAACAAACAAAAAAATAAATAAATAGCAGGGTGAATTTTATTTTGAAATGAATGCCTTAAGCTAAGACAGTAAAATTATTGAAAAGGCAGATTCGAATACAGACACACCTACACATCTGAGTTTTGAAGTCCTATTTCAGTAGCTATGTTGAACTGGAAACATTTTAATGAGGGGGTTAGGGTCTCCTAGAGGAGAAGGTTCGAGACGTTCTCAAGTCCACTAAACAACGTCATAACTGAGGAGGATGCTACCACAGGGATGCAGACCGCTGCCTTTGTCACCTTGTTCTTGACTTTATGAAAAATAATAAACACAGACGGTTTGCAACAAGTTATTTAGAATAAAAGTATGAAAAATAGAAGCAACAATAAAAGGGGAGGAAGAGCGGCCAAGGACTCATTAGGTATCCACATACCGTCTCTAAGAGCTTGAAAAATTAGTTGGGGGGCTGGAAAGGAAGCATTTCTCTTTGAATATGACTGATGGAGGAGATCAAAAAGCAAGTGTTAGCAGAGGTTTTTGAATCTAAATAAGCTGCTTAATGTTGCTGAGTAGAAAAAAAGATCTAGATAGATATTTTGAGCTTGCTTCTTAAGAAAGTTCAAATAGAGAAAAAAGATAAACTAGCAGTGACATCTGCTTGTGGACTGAATCTGAACGAGGTAACTGATGAGAAGAGCTGAATAGATTTTTTAAAAGAAAGCTAAAACTTGAAATATTGGATTCCACCTTTAATCTACTACATTTTGAAACTGGATTATGTTAACTTATTTGAAAAATCAATGAATTCTCAATCAGTGGCAGTCTGGTAAAGGATTTATTGGTTACATTTTATTTATTACATTTCTAATTAGATTAGGAAGAAAAGGAGAGTGCTATTTGTAGGGAAAATATCAGATTCAAAAATCGTAAGTGAAGAATTATGGCATAGTGAAATATTTTAATATACTTAGCTGTGCAGAATATAATCAGGATGAAGGTTTGTGGTGTCAATGAATGAATAAAACTGACACCTCTGTGGCTGTCTGATGGGACCCCAGACCTCCCTTCCTCTGGCTGCTGTCCACCCCCTCAATCTCCGTGATTTAGTCTTAAACCTACACTTTAGCATTTGTGTCTTCTTTTAAGAAACAATGTGCTCCACTCACACACCCTCTTCTGACTTTAGTTTTGGGGATGAACACCTGTGGTCAGTACCCACTCAGTGCAGTCCAGGTGAAACTCTCATCTGACTGTTAAGAGCTCTAGGAGCTGAATTTTTTTTCTTCACAAATCTATTTCATTTTAAAGAGAGAAAAGAATAAAACAAAATTTCAAAACACAATAATAAGAGGGTAACAAGGGTATATGCATTGTGTATTATATGTATATATATATACACATATATTGTTTCTTTCAACTTCTCACACTAGTGAGATAATACAGTCTTTACACATGCATGTCTGATTTATTTCATTTATGAGTATAGTATCAAGTTGCATCCATTTACCTGTAAAAGTCTCAAGTTTATCCCTCTTTATGACTGAGTAGTACTCCATTGTATAAAAATACCACATGTTGATGGGCATTTAGGTTGTTTCTAAGATCTAGCTATTGCAAACTGTGCTGCTATAAACATTGATACACATGTATTGCTGTTGGTATAATGTTCTTAATTCTTCTGGGAAGATACCCAGAAAGGGAATAGCTGGATCAAATGGGACCTCCAATCCTAGTTTTTTTGAGGAATTTCCACACTGATTTCCACAGTGGTTGCCTGAGTCTACCCTCCCACCAACAGTGGAGAGGTGTTCCTTTTTCTCCACAACCCCTCCAACATTTGTTATTGGTTGATTTCTTGATGATAGCCATTCTTTTGAGGGTGAGATGAAATCTCAGTGTTGTTTTAATTTGCATCTCTCAAATGACCAATGATGTTGAACATTTTTTTTTCATATATTTATTTGCTCTTTGTATTTCTTCATCTGAGAAGTGTGTATTTATCTCAGATGCCCATTTTTGGATTGGGTCTTTAAATCTGGGAAGACTAATTTTTTAAAGTTCTTTATATGTTCTCAATGGTAATCCTGTGGCTGAGGAACAGCTGGCAAACATTTTCTCCCACATTTTGGGTTGTCTCTTCACTCTGTTGGTGATTTCTCTTGCTGTGCAAAAGATTTTCATAAGATGAGATCCCAGTCATTGATTCTTTATGATAGTTAGAATCTGAATTTTTATGCTTCAAACCTCTACTAAGTTGACAAGAAAGGTCTTGTGTGAATGAGCATGGTTGTGCTGAACTCATTAAGTTCAAACTGCTACTCTTTATAGGAATTTTTTTAAGGCCCATGGAGCAGGCTTTCTGTTTTTCTTTTTACTGGAGTAGATAAGGAGCTTCCTCTACAGTCTTTCAGGCCACCATGCTGAGTTCTCACTGGTTAATAAGTAACCCATTGTTCTTTTCTCTGCCCCTGCTCTGTCATGTCTGGGAAGACAAAGTTCTGGGTCATGACACTAGCCCTCATTCTTCCTACAGTGCATGATTCAGCCCTCCTATCTGGTGTTTTGCCTCTGTAACCCATGCAGTCAGTCATGCCCTCAAGCAGAGAGGCCTGATCTTGGTGTTCTCTGTAAGGATTATTCCCTTTCTTGCCCTCCAGAACCTTAAATCTGGTAGTTACATGAACCACCCAGCCAACACCACTGTGTAACACTACCTGCACAGATTCTCTAATTCAGCAAGATATTTTGTTAGTATTGACCAAATCTCCGTTCTATACTGTGAACGACTTGTACCTTACTGTATATAGATATTTTCATCTGTTTGAACTATTTTCTTTAGTTTTCCATGCTCTTGTTTCATTATTTGTTGTCTTATGGACTTGTACCATTAAAAATGTAGTCCTTGGGCACTGATTCTCTCAGTTAATTTCTGAAAAAGTTTTGTTCTTTTCACTGTGCCTTGCAGAGACATGACTGTGATGGTGTGGTGTGGTGTGGTGTTTGTGTGGCCCAAGTTCAGTCACACATTTCCCTCATCAATTCCTGAACATGCGTGAATGACCAAAGGTAAGCAAGGAGTAAACTGTTTCATTTTCTTCCTTAAAAGATGTTTCTGGTTTAGAGGATGTCATCATGAACAAAAGTAGGCACAATATAGATCGCTTTTCTTAAAATATCTGCTAATACGTCCTGATATATTATGCAAAATTTCCATCCTCAAAGATCTGCCATTGTAGGCAATTCCAGCCCTTCAAAAGACGAGGATATTTTACAACGAAATCAAAGGACGTATATATTTGAATTGTTGAAAAAGTAAAACGATCCATTAGCAGCTCACATCAAGACACATTTTCTATCCAGTATTTGCTTTATTAAAAAAGTCAATTTAAGTTAACTTCAAACATATACATAGTACTCTATATATGAAGAATTCAGGCAAATATAATGTGCTGTGTTAGAAAACGAGAGATGGACCATGAAGGCTGAGAAAATGATAAAAGGTGATTGTTGTTGAGAAAACTTGAAATTCATCAATCCCTAGAGGACTGTCTATTGATTTTAGAGGAGCCAAATTGGAAAAGAAAGAAAAATTTCTTTTTACTGCAAGTCTGCACCTCAGGGGAGTTAAATGTGACATTTTGAGGTAAGACTGCTAGTGGTATATGAGATTATTTCCAAAGGTGGACGCCACCCATGTCACATCTAGTAAATGAGATCCACTGAGCACTATCTAAGCTTTCTTTGGTTGGTGACAGGCTTCTAGTTCCCCAGGCAACCTGACACCATCCCAGGAAAAGGAAGGTGACTCATTGCCAGCCTGGAAGACTGTGAGTGGCCTCTGGAGTGGGTCAGCCTCCCCACTATGTGTAGCTCTGAGCTTTCCCTCTGAGGATTCAATTTTTTCATCTTTGAAATGAAGGAGTAGGGGAATGGGCTACCACTTTCCATCTTGTTATAAAGGTCCCTGAATCAAGAACAGAGTATCATAACTTTCTGATTTCTTGAATGAATAAAGGCTCAGCTTGTTTTAATAAGAGGAAAAAGAAAAATAGAAATTCTGTTTGAATCAGTAATGGTGCAACCAGTGGAACAAAACTTGTAGAAAATCTGTATTGGAGTTATTGTAGGGAATTGGCCTATCCTATTGGGTGGAGAGTGCTGAACCAAGTCCCAAGTGTATAAATTGGACCAGTAGGAAGGGCAGGTGAGAAATCTTGGATGAAAGCTGATGCCCATAGCCCACAAGTGAAATTTTTTCTTCTGGGAGCCTCAGTTCTGCTGTTAAAAAGATGTAAGTGAATTATGTCCATCCAATTATCTAAGTCAAACTTCTTTGCTGAAAGTTGATTGATAATGTTAATCACATGCACAAACTACTCTCACGGCAGCGTCCACCACAGGAAAACAGTTCATGGAAGGTGACCACAAAGTTACAGCTCTCTTTTGATATCGA
This sequence comes from Dasyprocta punctata, assembly GCA_004363535.1. Classification (NCBI taxonomy): domain Eukaryota; kingdom Metazoa; phylum Chordata; class Mammalia; order Rodentia; family Dasyproctidae; genus Dasyprocta; species Dasyprocta punctata. The sequence continues at coordinate 5,775 of RJWM01020442.1, forward strand.
ATTCTGGGGACAGAATTTTCCTGGAGCAGAAAAACATCTTTCTGTCCTCATCTTAATCAAATTCTAGAGCCATCCAAGAGAGTAGGTCCATCTGTCTTTTGCAGCCCATTTCATATTGGTCTTCTTAGCATTGTATTCTCCTGGTTTTCTTCCTACCTCTTCAGCAGCTCGTTCTCAGCCTCCTCCTTTTCCACCTGATCTTCACTTCCTTTTCTACACTTACTCTGGACGTACAGTAACTTTATCTCTGCTTTTTTCTATTGAATACATTGTGTGACTTTTCCAATTATATCTCTGTCTCAACTCTCCACTTTCAACTCCTATTTCACAACCAAGTGTTCATGTTCCTCATCACCACCCTCAAGAATCTCAAAGTTAACATAACCCGGTGAAACTCCTTGTGCCCCACTACTGAGTCTGCCTCTCCCCAACTTTCCCATCACAGTAAATGGCATCTGTAATAGTTAACTGTGTGTCAACTTGCATAAAAAACACCCAACTGACTGGCTTGGCATAGGTCTGGGTGTGACTGAATAGATTTATTGAAAAGGGAAGACCCATCCTGGGTGTGAGTGGCACCAATCAGTAGGCTTGCAGCCTGAATGGAATAAAAAGGAAAGAACAAGGAAGATTTATTCCTGTTTCTTTGGGATGCTCCAGTCTTCACCTTCACCTTGGCTGTCCATCTCCTGGCTTCCAACAGAGGCCATGCAGCCCTCCAACACAGACCCTTCGGCTTCCTGATATGGAATCTCACAGGATCCCAACCTTAGAGTGGATCCTTCCTATGTCTGGTGTGCAGACAGGCCCTTTTCACTTTTCCATACCTGATTTTGCAGACCGCCATTGTAAGCCAATTACGTTAAATCTGTTTCTCTACTGAGCACTGGCACAGTGCCACTACCCAGCATTCCTCATATCAGGAATTATTATGCTAAATTTGATTATTCTCCTTTACTTGTTGCATCCACAATAACCCTCCTTTTTTTTTTTTTTTTTTTTTTTGCGGCACCAGGGATCAAACTCACAACTTCACACCTGGCAGACAGGCGGTTAAGCCGCTGAGTCAAACTCCTGGCCCTAGTTTTTTGAGGCAGGCTTGCACTATGTAGCTCAGGCCAGTGTTGCACTCACGTTGTAGCCCAAGCCAGCCTCGAACTCACAATGCTCCTCCTACCTCAGTCTCCCAAGTGCTGGGATTAAAGGTGTGCGCCACCATGCCTGGCTTTTGTTGTTTTTTGCCACTGAAGTGCATTTCACATCCTAGTGCAGTCTCCACATGTAACAGAGGATGCTGCCCCCTCCCCCTCAGTGAGTATATTTTGGTTTCTTAGTTGCCCGGGTAACAGTTCCTGTTGGAGTTCTGGTTGTGTCTGTCTCTTAGGAATGGCTGGTCAGTATGACGCATAACTGATCACTATGATGCACATTGTAAGAATCAGTTCCCAGTTGACAAGCCATTCTGCCTCTGTGCTTCCTGCTTGCTTATCCCATATAAGCCCTAGACCACCAGAGATCAGGGTCTGATATTCTGGGAATGATCCTGATCGATGCCTGTTGATGTAAATAAATCTGCCTCCAAATCCTGGATGTCCTTTCAGTGTTTGTGTTGCTATAGCATTCTCAGAGACAACTCTGCCAATAAAACCGATCATGATAACTTTCTTTTATTATTCTTGGTTTTAAAACTACCTTTGTCTTTCTTTTTAAATCTCATAGCACTTATCATATTAGAACCTATATGTGTATCTTTTAGTTTTACATGTTTATCATCTGTGTTGCTGTGTTCCTGGATCGCATTGAGTTATCTCATGGGAGGGGATTAGAAATTTGACTCTGAACACACTATGAGCATAAACTCCTAGTTAAGTAATATGCATCAAATCGTATTAGCATGCATTCTCAGAATTAGAGTTTTGAGTCAATGCTGAGTTGATTTAATCCTTTCTCTAAGCAATTATTACACTCTGTAACCTCAGTAGTGTTTTTGCAGAAAAATAGAATTAATTTTTATGCTTATCTTAGTTCTCAAAATTAAGTTTGCCTGCCTATGTCTTAGGTGCTTGCAAGTGGTGATGAGTCTAGTCCCCTACTTTGCTTCTCAACCATGATAAAGGAGAATATGGAACTAGAGAAGAGTTTAAGTCCCAGCCTTACAGCTGCTTCCCTGTTTGATTTGAGGCCTCTGTGCATTCTCTATGTGGTGTTACAGAATGTGCTGAACTCTTGGGTGTAATTATGACAGCAACTTCAGTTTCTCCTCAGTCCTTTTGTGCTTGCTTTATGGTGAATTCCTATGGTGCCCTTGGATGAAAATTTGACAATTTGTTGGGTCTTCATGCTTAGAGAATAAAATTTCCTACAGTCCCTTTAAGTGCAAAACACAGTTCAATGGGCAGTTGCCCTCCTTCCCCCAGCTGGGCCTAATGCAGGCAGAAACCCATGGCCAGGCAAGGGAGTGGAAGGAGGGATCATCACTCAACTTCTCCCGACACCTTTCCTATTGGATTTTGCTGGGGTAGATTTTTTGCCCTTTAGTGGTAAAGAATTAGGGAAGGAGGAGTGACATAAGGTGGCTGAAAAGTCATTACTTGAATGGATGCTGTGTGGAGATAGCCTTGGAATATTTGTGTCTACTGGGTATTTGAAAAGCCCCCTTGGACTTTTCAGAGGCTACACTAGGACTTTACCAGTTCATTGCATTACCCTTGAGACTTCTTGGCAATTTGCAGTCTTTCTACTGGAACCCGTTACCATCCCCCACTTCTTCCAGCATTGGATTCTCTTTCTCTTTCTGCCCCTCCTCTCTCTGATTTTGTTTTTGAGACAGATTCTTGCTACGAAATTCAGGCTGCCTTGAACTCACTGTGTAGTCCAGTCTAGACTGACCTTGAACTCAGTGATTCTCTGGCCTTCGCTTCCTGAGTGCTGGAATTATAGCTGTGTGCTGCCACACCTAGCCTCTTGCCTGAGATTTGACAGGGCTCTCGCTCTCTCCCCTTTGATGACCGGTCCATGAAAATCTCATGTGGTTTTTTTTTTACCCCCTTTAAAGCAGTCAATATCCTTTACTCTTCCTCCACCACCACAAACCAGTCTTCTCTCTTCCTCTGGGTTTGCCAGACTGGAAATGGACACCAGTCTACTGCATACTATCCCATAGAATAAAAGCCCATAGAGCTTTTACTTGTGGTCGCTTGTCTTTCACATTTATTTACAGCATTGGAGTATGGGAGAAGTTGAACCACAGGAGAAGCTGGGCCATAAACAGGAGAAGCTAGACCTCAGGGCAAGCTGAGTGAGAAATACAAGCTAGACCCAGAATCTCAGCTTCTAGTCAATCCTGAATAAATGTCCACTAACTAAGCACTTTTTCTCTCCCCTTTTCTTATACTATAATTTCTTTAGCTAACCACTCCAGGAACCATCTAGACATGTAAAATGAAGACAACAGTTTCTCCCTCAAAGGGTTGTGTGTAGGTTAAATGACTCAATGTGTGTGGAGCACTTACAACAGATCTTGACACACGGTAATTGTATCAGCTGTTATCATAATTATAGTGCCATGCTGATGAGGCCCTATTTCATCCTTCTAGTTCCATGGCCTGCAGACAGAAAAATGGTGATAGAGAAAAAGCAAGAAAAGGTTAACCTTGAACAGGAGACTTGGGGTTCCAAAACTTGGGACACCCCTTGGGAGGGGTGAGAGACATGTAAGTATTTTAGGCTTATTAACTTAATAGAAAGATGAATATTTAAAATAGTTGTATTGAAATTTCTTAGAATTAAGCTTCAGGAAGAAGACATGTTAAATAGCTGGGCGGTAAACTAAGAAAACTATGTATTCAAACAGAATGAAATGAATGGTTGATGGGACATACAGCCTTGATAAATTTAGACAATAATTAATCCTTTGCTCCATGAAGTGTAAAATAAAATCCTAGTTTATGCTTCAAACAGTGTCTAAGTGATTTTGGCTGAGATTTCAAAAGGGCCCTAAGCTCAACAGGAGTTAATATGCCAAATCACTGCCTCCTAGGCCATCAATGTTCACCTGTTAACACGTTATTGTCTATTTTGATCATCAAGTTGCTACTGAGTTCTGTATCCTTAGGCCCCTGACAGGCACTGCATACATGTGCCCAGTACAGGTAACTCCTGGCAGTGAGTGTTCAATGTTTGAACAGTGCATTCAGCACTGAGCATTCGTGGGCCTATGATGCTGCCTGTGAGTCTATTTGACCATTCCAAAAAAAGTCCTACCAGGTTTTAAGAGTCCTGTGTTTTCCAGGTTGTATAAAATTGACTCATTCTTCACACTCAGGAAGAAGTCCCCACCAGACAGAACCAATACACACTGTATTCAATCTTCACCTGCTTTGATTGTTTCTGCCACTTACTTGTAGGCTGGGTGCCCATAAACTCTCTTGGCCTCTGTGTTGCCAGTTCCAGGAGCTTTCTGACCAGCTCAGCTTTAGATGCTTTTTCAGATCCCTCCGGCTGTGCTTCCATGTAAAACACAGGATACGGTTCACATTTTAATTTAGCCACATCGATTCCATTGATGTCTTGTCACATCAGCCGCACAGGACAGATCAGAGATGGGCCCTCTGGTCTTTTGACCCTGATTATTCTTTCTTTTTATTCTGATTTTCTTTTGTCACTGGGAATGTTATGAAGAAGAAGAGCCTGGGGGAAGGAATGAAAGAGAGGGAGTAGGAGGTCAGTGCTCCTAGACACACAAGAACAAAGACCTGCAAATCAGTGCCCTCTTCCCTTTGGAACATTGATGCTGAGCCATCCGTCATCTCCCAGTTCAGGGGTCCAGCTCCGGGCTGGGTTGGACGAAGTGAGAGCTGCCTACCAGTCACTTGTCAGCCCTTCCAAGGGCTGGCTCTAGGCAACTACCCTGCTTTCTCCAGACAGACCAGCCCACTGCCTTCTGGGCCTGACACCCCAATTATTTACTAAGGCGACAAAAGGAATAGTTGATGATGCCTCTGTTCAGAGAGCAGGAGGTGGCCACAGTTCTTGCTGTAGGGAATCCTTTTGCTCAGCAAATGTTAGACCAGGTTTATTTGGATAGACTCTTGAATATTATTTTTATTTAACACATTCAAAAATGTTACGTGCTCTAATTGCATTTCCAGAGTACTCTTGATGATTCTGGTAATCTATTGGTTTTTAAAATTCAAGTCTTGGCACTGGAGGTTCTATAGTATTCGACTCTAGTTTGTATGTGAAGGTGGGTTGGGGTTGGAGACTCTATGAATAATATATGCAATTTGTAACCATCTGTAGAGCTGAAAATAAAATAGATTTGTTTGGTGTTAGTGTGTGTCTGTATGCAATGAGCAAAGGGTTAACCTCTGTGCTTGCAGCCTATATTTGGAATCTAGAAGTTTAAGTGAAAATTGGTGCCTTTATCTGACCTGTCAACATTATAGATGATACTGTTTTATATTTATAAATACAGTTACATATAGATATTTATAAATATAGTTGCATATCTTTTATCAGATGGATGTTGTTAGTTGGTTTACTATTCCAGTTTTTATTTGGAAAATAAATTGACATTTAAAGCTAAGATGAAAAGCTTGGCAGATTTGACTCACTGCCAGTTCTAGGGGTCTCTTAGCACTTGGGATCTGTGACCTTTTAAGGTCAGTGCTACAAGTAATCAAATTAGAGAAAAAGGAGGCTTTCTATTTCTTTCTCTTTTGTATCCACCCACCTACAGGTGTATTCCGGGGTAGCTGTACAAAAATTGTTTAAGATGAAACCTCTCTTGTTTTGTTTTATTTTGGGTGCAGTCCTGGGGGTTGAATCCAAGAGCTTCACCCTGAGGTACATTCCTGCCCGTTTTCGTTTATATTTTGAGACAAAGTCTCATTGTAACCTAAATCTTCCTCGTTCTTGGCTGCCTGAGATGATTTCACTTGAGCTGGCTGGCTTCAAACATTGAGAGACCACATGAAAGCAGAGTTAGTTTAGAGAAAATAGTTTCTTGTGGAATAAGAAAGATGGTCCAAAAAAGAGACCTGGGTAACTGCAAGAGCAAAAATGACCAGGCTTCTTTTTGCTCTCTCCCTTTAATTTCCAAGACTTTCCAGCGTTGTGGCATTCCCATCCTCTTTTAGCTTATGTATGAATGAAGAGGGAAATTTTCTTTCTTTGAGTCTCCTTAATTTTCCCACAGGCCTTTAGGGTACTCCACACCTTCCTCTTGCGTATGTAAAGTGGAAAATTCTTTGTTTCTGGGGAGGAAAATTTCATTTTGCTAGGTTACTCAGGGCTGTCCCTCTCTCCTTCCACTGTTCCTATCTGTCTGGCCACATCACAGAATCCCTAAAATTGATCAGGCTGGGCTGGAACTTGAGATCCTCTTGTGTCAGCCTCCCAAAGTGCTGGAATTGCAAGTGTGTACCACTGTGCCTGTTTTTTTTCTTTCTTTCTTTTATTTATTTTTTTAACCACATTTAGAACTCATTCTTGAGAACCTAAAGCATCTAAGATTAAAAAGGGTAGAGTTCTGTAATTATCTCTACAATGAAAGTAAACTTGATAAAGTGCTTTTGCATATATTATCATATTTTGGTTTTTCTATTTTTTGTTTTTCTTGTTCTTTTGTGACATACTGGGAGTTGAACTCAGGGCTTCACAGGCATTTGATCACTGAGCTATACCCTGAGTTTTCTTTCCAAGTCACCAACATCTTGACTAATAGGAAGGACAAGTTTTATTATGTATGTTTGATAACATAATGAGCTAATATTCAGGGAAGTAAAGGATTTAAAGACACTGTGAGATCCAGCTTCAAGATACGATGGTTTATTTCATTAGTAATTCTTCTCCCCAGCCCATGACATTGATATTGCAGCCTCTCTCTTCTCCAGTCATGAGATTTCAGACACTACAAGAGAGATATTTGGCTTAAGCTCACCTATTCTCTTGAGGAAGACTTTCTGTGCTACTTCATCTCCAACAGTGACATGGTGAAACTGAACTGACTTGAAGTCAGATAGAATTCAGTTCTTCATCTAGCTCTGTAACTTGTTCATTGTGTGATCTTTGCAAGATGGTTAATACTTCTGATCTTTAGTTTCACCTTTGTAAAATGGAAAAAGCTTGAAGAATTCCAAAAATTTAAAATATGTACATAATGTCCCCAACTTACAGGGAATGATCAAAATGTACTGTTTTCCATTAATATTTCATAACTTCGCACTTGCTTTCTCCGTTTTGGGGACAAATAAAGCTCAAATAGAAAGATAGTTCAGGACATACTTACAAATGTTTACACACAATTTGACCTGGAGTTAATAAAATAAAACTAATCTATGCAAATAAGCAATGAATTTTTTATTACCAAGTAGCAAGTTGATTCGGTCAAGTTTGAATATTCCAAGTAAGTTTTTATATCAAAATAAAACTCTGCTTCATTTAGTTCTCAAGCTTGACTGCCTGTTACATCTATGTGGAGGTCCACCTGAGAAACTAGAAAATATGGTTAAGTGATAATACAGGAACTATTGTTACTGGATTTTGGGATGCGAGGGTCTCCTTCTGGAGGTGCTTTCTAGGCTTTTCTGTCCTGAGCAAAGAATTAGTCAAGACAAGTGAAATAGTAGTAAAGTTTTGTTAAAGGTAGGAAATGTCACAGGCTCTGCACAGCAAGTTTGGGCCAAGTAAAAGGGAAAGTAGTACACCCTACCATATGAGGGTGGACCACCAAGAAAGCGAAAACAAAGAGGCAAATACTCAATGTGGACTGTCTTTTTGTGCCACTCTTGCCTCAGACTAACATCAGGTGTAGGCCATCCATGTAAAACCTGCTCAAGTTCTCCAGGGAACTCCACATGCAGGGCTTTGGAAATTTCTCTGCACACATGTTCTAGGATTTCATGATTAATAGATCACCCCTACCTCCCCAGCCAGTATGCCATGTCCTAATCTCCTGTCTCACTTTGAAGGGCCTGTGGGACTTGCCTTACTTGTGAGTTCATGAATTGGGTGGACACAGGTTCCTGGGAATTGGCAGAAGATGTCAGTTTCCTGAGTCAGAGATTCAGGTGCTTTGTGCTCACACACAGCGAGCTGCGTGAGCGTCATGCTCATGTCACTTTCTCCCGGCTTTGAGCCTAAGAGACATGGTGTAGCTTAGCTTTATGCTGCATCCCTAGAAGTTTGAGTCATAGTTTAAAAAAAAAAATCTCAAATTTAGGAAATGCTAATATTTTTAAAAGACTAGAAAATTTGCCCAATCTTTGTGGCAGAGGAGTTATTATCCTTAGGATACTGGGTGGCAAACAAATGTATTCCTGGCTCTGGAGGGAGAAATTTTTGGCCATATAAACCTCATTCAGGAGTCAAGAACAAATGGATTCATTGCTTGTCTCCCAGATATACAGAAGCAAGAAAGAGCAACAGAGAACTGGTGCCCCCAAATGACACCCACACTCTTTATGGATAATATCCACAAAGAGCCCACTGACAATTAGGCATTGTTTGTTTTGCGATAGCTCAATGATAGAGATCAGTAAATCATGTGGCGCTCCAAGTTCCTCTATTGTATCCTGCACAATTTTTTTTTGAAAGATTGATAAGCTTTTCTGAACTGAAATCATTTTCCCATGCTAACTTGTCAGATTTTATGTTTTTTAAAAAACTTCCCCCTTCTCAGTGTTAAAAACCATCTACACTGAACACTTACTGCATGTCAGGAGCAGCTGATGTTGCTCATTCGAATTGGCTCAATCCAGAATTCTGCAAGGTACAGAGAAGGAACGCTGGATTTGAGCAATTCACGGACTTCATCATGGAGCTATTGCAAGACAAACAAGTGCCTAAGCGACAGCAGGCTCTTGGTGGATGTTGTTATATTTTGAAAGCAGAGATGTTAACAAACCTGTGGATTCTTTTTCCACTCGGTATGGTTCTCAAATAACCAAAGTTTTGGGGGCTAGAGCTCAGCGGCATGAGCACCTGCCTGGCAAGTGCAAGGTCCTGAGTTCTATTCCTGGTACCAAAAATCAAATAGCCAAAGTTTTAGAAACAAGCAGAAAGTTTTATTCAGTGCTGAGTGAATGGAGAAGTGCTGCTGAGGCTCTAACCTACCTCCTTCTTGAGCATGTATCTGTGGTCTGGTTTCTCGTGAGGACTGGGTTATTGGGGTGTGGTATGTGAGTTATTAGAACTTTTCATGGGAAAAAGAGGTTTCCAGGAAGAAGGTATCACCTCTTTTCTTTGCTAATTTTGACATGGGAACATTGCTGGGCTCCCACTTAAAGGTTTCACATTTATTAAAAGTGGGAAAAAGCAGGCTCTGCAAGGCAAGTCTAGAACAAGTAAAAGTAGGAAAAAGGCGGGGAAAAAGTAGGAAAAAGCGCTCTACAGCATAGGACAGACACCATAGCAAGTACTTAATGACCACAGTTTCTTTTTATATTCCTATGCTGGCCTCGTGTCTCAAGTTCTTGTGAAAAGTCTGCAAGCAGGGATTTGGGAATGGCTCTGTGCATGTGTCCTCACACCTCCTCTCTAAGAAAGTTTCAGCCACACCCTATTGTCCCTCCTCAGTCAGACATAGCATGGTGCCAGTGGGCGAATGTTAATCTTTATAATGAGATTATCATAAGTCCAAGGCTATCTGAATTGTCATCACGGTGTCTGGAGCAGATCAGGCCAGTCTGGAACTTGCCTGTCAGATGGCCATGTTAAAGTCGGCAGCCCGGAGCATGTGGTAATTGCTATCTGTTGGCTTTAATTCTACAAACAAGGGCCGTCTGCAGGTAAACAGGACAACGGATGACAGTAATTTTCAGGTGTAGATTGGTGACAGAGACACTGCCTCTCTGTTCCATTTTACAGGTGGAAACTACAGTCCAAATGTTGAATCAGTTTAACTCATGGGGGTGGCAAGTGTCAGGAACTCGACTAGAAGGTCTTCAAGTTCTTTCTATTCCCCGTTTAAAAAAAAAAAAAAAAGCTAGTGCATCTTTGATGCAGATTTCTCTTTTGAATTGTGGTATTTGAGGAGGGGACAAGATGTAAGTGGAGTGGGGAACTGAGAAGCAGAGACAGAAAAACTAGACAAATAGTCTCTCCACATTTTATAGTCGCCATTTAAATTGCTATATATGCAAAGGGTGCTTGGGGAAAGCTATAAAATAATTAATAGTGCATAGGAGGAACATTTATATTTCAATTGTCTACATTTAAGAAACACTTTGCATATCGGTTCAAGGCTTCCAATCATGGTCTTGAATATGAATGAGAGAAGAGGAAACAAAGGAAGCCCAGAGGCAAGAGAAAAGCAATTAGAGGGCCTTGGACAGGGCACATCAATCCTTGTAGGATCCCAGGCATGACCTTGTTGCCAAGCCTGTAGAAGCCCGAGTCTGGTTTTTTTTCTGAGAATGGGGTTTCTTTCGTGGCCTCCTCTGAGATTTGCCCATGACTTTATCAGAGCGGTATCCATAATTTTCCTTCATAATTGGCTTGTGTGGGCTTCATGCAATAAAGGTTATTGGGCTCTAACCAGTCACTTCATAAACTTTCAGATCCACTAATTAGCTTTATGTGTGCCACGATCTTAGAAGGAGAGAAAACCGATAGCTTTCAGCCAAATTTACATTCATTTATAGGGCCTTGAGAATTCTGCTTTTTCTTAGAGCAAAAATTAACTTGTGTCTTTCAAGTACAGCTGTGAACAATAAAGACCCTCCGAGGCTTTGTACTACTTCACATTTTTTAACCCCAGTAGCTAATAAGACATGCGGAGCAGTCACTATTACCCCGTTTTATGCACGAGGCAGTAAACGGCTTTTCAGAAGCCATTTAGCTAATTGTTGGTACAAAAGAAAGTGAAAACAACAAATGTCCACTAGATGGCGTTGCCCACTAAGCTAGAGGAGAGAATCGAGGCCGCACACTGCCTGCTGCTGTCCGTAGAGCTTGTTTCTCAGCTCTGCTGCTTGGGAACAGGTTCCCCGCTTTAGGTAACCAGAAGAAAGCCACGTCGTGTGACCTAGTGCCTTCGTGACTTCTCTCTGCTCAGCCATCCTGAAATGCCATTTGACCATGTCTTCCAGCATAAGCTGCTCTTAGAGGATTAGACTGTTGCTGGCAACGTTTATAAATCTCCGAGGATTGGATTTTAAAATAAAACTTTGATTTACAAGATTAAAATGGATATAGGTATCAAGAAAAAAAAGTCTCGCATCCCAGACAAAATGTGCAAGATGGGAAATAAAGGATAAAGCCATTCCAATGACATTGTGAAAGAAATCATGCCCTTTCGATAAGGTTTTGGTAATAATAATAACTCAATAAATCACAAAAGCAAGATTAGTTTAAAATTTCATTCTGCATGTATAATCTGCAGATACACGATGAACAATGTAATAGTATTTTGGTTTCTCTGTGTTAATATGCTCTTTCTGTCCCAAATACTTTTTAAAAGTCTGTTATTAAATAAACAAATACTGGCCCTATAACGGGCTTAGTTTTTGTTACTGTATGGCTTCTTTGTTGATTAAGTACATAACAAAAAATATTTTTCTGCTTACCATTGAGATTTGCTTTTTCTCTTGTTTCTTCTGCTACAAATATCTTACATTAGTGTGGTATATTTGCTAATATTGATGATATAATAGTGAGATACATTATGTTTTCAGTTTTTAGTTTTTATTAGTACCTGTTTGCATTACATAATGATTATATTCATTGTGAGGAGTTGATTTAGACATACATAACACATCTGAATTCTCTTTTCATCACCTCTTCCTTGTCTCCTTTTGTTGACCTTCCTTCCATTTGAAAAAAAACATTCTCTACTTTGTATTACTTATCTTTTCACCGGGGTTCAAACTCACAACCTCACTCCTGCCAGGGCAGGCGCTTAAGCCACTGAGCCAAACTCCCAGCCCTAGTTTTTTGAGGCAGGGTCGCACTATGTAGCTCAGACCGGCCTTACGCTCGTGTTGTAGCCCAAGGTGGCCTCGAACTCACAATGCTCCACCTACCTCAGCATCCTGAGTGCTGGGATTAAAGGCGTGCACCACCAGGCCCGGCTTGTATTACCTATCTTTAATTTTTTTTATACTTGAATTTCTCATGTAAGAGAAACTGTGTGATTTCTATCACTTAACATTATGGTCTCGAATGACTCAAGTTTATCTTTCTTTATGACACAGTAGTACTCCACTGGGTATAAATACCATATTTTCTTTATCCATTCATCTGTTGATGGGCATATAGGCTATTTCTAAGATTTAGCTATTATGAATTGTGCTACTATAAACAAAGGTATGCATGTATTACTGTAATATGATGTTTCTAACTCTTTTGGGAAGATACTTAGAAGGGGAATAGCTGGATCAGGTGGAATTTGTAGTTTTCATTTTTTTGAAGCATTTCCATACCACCCTCAACAAGACCGATCTCGTCTGATCATACTGAGTTCTGTAACGGTTTCACCAGTTTACATTCCCACTGCCAGGTAGAAGGGTTTCTCCCCCCTCGGCCTTGCCAGCATTTGTTATTATTTGATTTCTTGGTGATGGCCATTCATTTTGGGGTTAGGTGGAATCTCAGTGTTGTTTTAATTTGCATTTCTCTAATGGCCAGCAATGTTAAACATTTTTTCATGTATTTGTTATCTATTTGTTCAACAAATAGATAACAAATAGACATTTCAGTGGGCTTTCATTTTGGAGTTTTGTTCTTTATTTGTTTCTATATCCTGGATATTAGTCCTCCATTTGAGGAACAGCTGGAAAAACTTTTTTCCCATGCTGTAGGTTTTCTTTTCGTTCTGTGGGTTGTTTCCTTTGCTGTGCAGAAGTTTTTAAATTTGTTGTGATCCCTTTTGTCAATTGTTGGTGTTACCTCTTGGACAGTTGGGTTTCTGTTCAGTAGAGTCCTTGCCTCTGCCCGTGTCTTCATGAGTTTTACCAGTTTTATCTTTTGCAGGTAAGTGCTACTGTTTTGATACTTAGAGCTTTGATCCATTTTGATTTTAGTTTAGTACATGGTGATATATATGGGTCTGTAGTCAGTCGTCTCTGTGTAGATAGCCAATTTCCCAGCACTATTTACGATGCACATCATTATTAATTAAACCTTCTAGTTTAAGTAGGGATCATTCTTTGTGTTATACAATTTATGGATTTTAACCACCATGAAGTGTCATGAATGTATCACTGTTATATCATACAGAATACTTTTACTGCGCTAAAAGCTCTTTGTGCTCAACATTGTCCTTTCCCCAAGCCCTGACAACTGTCAAATTTTTTACTGTCTGTATTTGTAGCTTTTGCTTTTTTAGAATAGCACATAATTGGAATCAGAAAGTATTTCACAGTTTTAGACTGATCTCTTTCACTGGCAAAATGCTTTTCAAAGTTTTTTTTGTTATATGTTTTTTTCTTGGCAGATAATTCTTGTCAAAAGTTACTAAAAAATGCTCTATTACATGGATGTGCCCTGGTTTGTTTAAACTATTTACCTACTGAAGAACTACTTAATTGTTTCCAATTTTAGGGACTATGAATAAACCTACACTTAAGTGCAAGTTCTTACGATTCATGCAGATTAGTAAATAGGAACGTGACTGCCAGACTGTATAGTAAAATTATGTTTAGATTTATTAGAAACTGCCAAAATGTCTTCCAGAGTGGCTCAGCTGGTTTGCATTCCCAGAAATACTGAATGAACGTCCCGTTACTCCACATCCTCCCCAGTATGTGGTGTTTCAGTGTGGTGAATTTTGGTCATTCATTTAGTCATACTGTATAGAGGTAGTTCATTGTTTTAATATTTGATTCTCTAATAATGTATGATTTTGAGCATCCTTTCATATATTTATTTGCTATCTATATATCATCTTTGGTAAGGTGTCTATATAGATCTTTTGTTCATTTTTAACTTGGTTGCTTCTTTTCTTATTGAGATTTAAGAGTTTTTTGCATAGTTTGGATATTTTGCAAATATTTTCTCCAGTCTGTGGCCTCTCTAACAGCTATTTTAAAACTAATAATAAATGTTGAATTCTACCTGCTTTTTTGTGGCTTCTTTATGTGTAAGAAGCATCTAGACTTCAAGTCAAAGTTCTGCTTCAAGGTAGCAAAAACTGTTTCTCAGCATCAATTTCTTCATATATAAATACAAGAATTGAATTAGATTATTTCTAAGGTTGACTGCTATTTTAATGTTTATGATTCTATTTGATGACTCAAATTCTGAACAGGTAGAGCTTTTGGAGACAGGCTTTCTCTATGTGGATGCTCTTAGTGGGGACTTAGTGATTTTTCACATACACTGGTGTCAGGAATGGAGAGTTCATTCCTCCTTGGATTGGGTTCCACTGTATCTTATCTTATATTTATATGTAATATTTATAATTCTGTAGGGAATAGAGGATTAGTTTTGAGATGCTGCACAGCTGAACTTACACAGAAGATGATGAAGTGAGCCAATGATGGTGGCGAAGGAAGAACAAGGACCACTAGAAACTGCAATGAGTTCTGTTAGGAAGCACGGGTGCGTTGTCCTTGAGGATAACATTTAACATTTTGGAATGGAAGAAGTTTTCTTCTGCTTTTTACACCAGGAAATTTGGGGTTTTCAAACACATGACATTATTGGATAAACAGAGGCTGCCCCTAGAACTGCAAAGATAAGAGAGAAAGTGTTGGGGGGAAGATGAGCCACCAGTGTACTCAAGAGTATAGTTTGACCTCTGTCAGTATTGAGAACCCTCTGATTTGATTTACTCTTCTGTTGGAGCGCTTTCCCTAGTTTTCTCCTTTGCCTGGGAGGCGTCTGTCCCTAACTTATTTGATCTTATAACTTTGGCTTCATTCAAGAATAAAATCTAAGGAGTCTCAAGAGGAAAAGGATAGTCTATCCATATTTTTACCTATCCTATTGTCTTTCTTAACTTCAAGTCTTCTTTGACCTTGGTTACTATTTGTTTACAGAGTTTCTTTTAATAACATTTTGTAGGTTGGTTTGCTGTCGAAAATGTTTAGTTTTTTGTTCTGAGTATAACTTTATTTCCCCTAGATATCACTAGATATTGAGTTCAGTGCTGACAGTCCTTCTCTGTCAACTTTTGAAAAATATGATGCTTCCTTGTCATTCCTCTGCCTTCAGGGTTTCATATCTGTTGTCATCACACAGTTTTTGTTCCCAGTAGCCAAGATTAAGTCCTCTGAAGAGTATGTTTTGGGCTGGGGATGTAGCTCAGCGGTAGGGTGCTTGCCTAGCAGGTACAATGTCCTGAGTTTCATCCCCAGGACCATGGAAAAAAAAAAACAAAACAACTTTTGTTTTCAAAAGTTTGATTATGGTGTGTTATGGTGTGAACTTCTCTAATGCTATTCTTATAGGGATTAATTCATCTTAAATTGGATTTATTCCTTCCACAACATTTGAGGATGTTTTGGCCATTTCTTTGACTATTTTTCTAGCCTCACATGTTTTCTTCTTCCGTAATTCAAATGATATAAGTGCTAGTTATTTCGCTATTATCCCACAGGCTCCTTCTGAGGCTTTCTTCATATTTTTCTTTTCTCCTTCTCCCCCTCCTTATTTTTTTGCCTCTTTTCTCAGTTGCTCACCCTGAGTAATTTCTATTGGTGTATCTCTGAGCTCCCTGATTCTTTCCTCTTCAATTTACTTTTGAGCCTTTCCAGTGAGTTTTGAATTTTGGTTATTATTGTTTTCATTTTTATGTATTCTCTCTGGTTCATTTTTTATTTCTTCTATATTTTTGGTGAGGTTTTCATTTGTTTTCAGAATGTTTATATTTGTTAATTGAAGTTCTTCATCAGATAATTCTAACATGTCAGCCACCTTAGTGTTAGTATCTGATGGTTTTCTTTTCTTATTTCATTTATGATGTCCTTGTTCTTGGTGTGAGTTTTTGTTGTATCCTGGTCTGTGTTGATATCATTAGGAGACACTGGACATTATTTAATTCTTTCTTTTTTTGACAACGTACTCTGTCTAGATTTAGTACATAGGTGTAAGTTGAGGAGTAAATGCTTGTTTTCCTGCCAGGCTGTGCTGACTCTACTTTACTGAAAAGCAAATGCTTACTTACCTACCTCACTGCAAATAACAGGTGCAAGTTAAGCATTTCACTGGGCCCTGCTACCAACTCCCCAGAGAAATTGAAGTAACAACTGTACCTACTTCTTAGAACTGCATGTCAGTTTAGTTCCCTGGTGGAGGAATTGAAGTGACATCACTTTCTTTTCTAGATAGGTCTGGGTGATGAATTATCTCATAAGATCTGCTGAAACCATGGTAGGAGGGAATGTGAATAATGCATCCAATGGTGTTTGCTTGGGTGTGACAGGGTGAAGTGTCAGTTTGATGGACTTTGGGATCTGCTGTGGGGATTGGTAGAATATACTTCTTGGTGTATCTGGATAACTCATGGATGCATGGCCTTAGGGTCTAGGTCTGGTCCCTAACCCTTCCTTTCCTTTTCCTGACCACCAGGAGCTAAGCATCTTTACTGCAATACACAGTGTTTGACCTTGGAGGAAGCCAACCATGGACAGAAACTGTGAATCAAATTAAATTTCTCCTTTAAGTCATAGGTGTTCATCATCGTGTTCTAGTGTAGAGAAGTTAATTAATGCAGAAAATTGGTACGAGGTGGGAGGTTGTTAATATGAACTACACTGAACATAGGCTTTAGAAGTCATTGCAGTTGGTTTGCAGGAGTTTGGAGAGATTTGGGTATGTAGGCTAGAGAAGCCCTAAAATGAGTTTATTGGCACAATTTAGATATACTTATCGATCACATTCATCATAGGGAATTTGCATCTGTACATGATGTATCTTGGTGCCTCTTCTTTTTCTACTCCCTTTCCCTCCCTTCAACCCCTCTTCCCCTCTTTATTTACAAGGTTTTGTTTCCATTTTGTTCTTCTTTTCTAATTTTTTCTATCCTCTTTTCTTCATTTCCCCCACCTCCCTCTCCAGTTTCCTTTTCCTTTTGAACAGTTTCTTTTTATTTCACAATATTTATTATACATTTTGGTTCTTATTTACACTTTCAGTTTCTCATACCAGGGAGATAATGTGGTATTTACATGTGTGCCCAGTTTATTTCACTTAAGAGTATGGTCTTATGGTCTATCCATTTAACTATACATAGCTCAAATTTTTTTGGCTGAATAGTACTCCATTGTATTAAAAGAAATCACATCTTTTTTAATCCATTCATTAGTTGATGGGCATTTGGGTTGTTTTCAAGATTTAACTTTTACAAACTGTGCTGCTATAAACACGAGAAGTCCTAAAATACTGTAAATAGAGTTTAATGGGTGATGCTGCTGAGAGCTCAAAAGACCAGAATGCCAACCAGAAGGTGACAAGAGAGGTCAAGTTCAGGAGGTTCCAGGTGGGCAAAAGGACTCCACTGGAGTTTGGACTTGAGGCCATGTGTCTTACAGTGAGTTAGAAAATTTATCTATATTTTGTCTATGTCCTGAGATTTCAAGGAAGACTGGAATTGAGAGTGATAGATTAATTAATCTAGGAGGAAATTTCAAAACAGCCCAACATTTAGGCTATGGCTGTTTTTGCCGGAACTGGAATCAAAGACAGAGCAGAAAAATTTGAAAGCTTAAGTTCTGTCACAGAAGGAACCATATGTGAAGTTGGGACCAAAGTGCTATGGCTGTTGACGGGGTTAGTGACATGATGAAGGACCATGCACTACGTATGTAGAAGGACAAGATGAAAGATGCTTTGAGGGTATCTCAGAAATCACCAAGTCCCCATCAGCTGCAGGTTCAAGGGTGCAAAGATGTAACTCTTTTATTTGAGAAAAGAGTTCTTGGGATTTCTGCTTGAGAGGGGCCTCCTAACTGTTTTCCTGAGCTTCATTTAATCATGCTCAGTCATCCAGGTGCTCAGAGGATACTATGATCATTGTTCAAGATGGCCTAGCTACTGCTCAAGTTGGCAATCAATCTTGACATTGCCCATGTAATACTGGTTTTTACTAGCATGCAGAATGGGAGAGTTGTGGGGTCAAAAAAATCTTCTACCTAGGTTTTAAAGGAAGGACTTTGAGGCCAAACAAGATTACCCTTAGAAAACTGCACCTTAAGCTACGAAAATAAAGTCAAATGTAGAGTGGCATCCCCAGGAAGTTGGAGATTGGTTCTGATAAGTTTCCTGCTAAGGAATGATGTTGACTGAGAGTGGAAGCCATATTTGCAACAAGCAGTAAGGCCATAGAGATGGGGGTGCCCAAGGTCTCTGGAACTCACATTTTAACAACATGTGCTGCAGATGGCAACCATGGAGCTGTAGGACTTAATGTTTGGCCTGCTGGGTTTCAGTCTTGTTCGGATCTTGCTAACCCCGTATTTATCCCTTTTAGATGGGAATGTTTGGCCTGAGCCATTATAGTTTAGGATTATATAACTTTTTTGTGTTTTTATTTAATTATTACCTTGCGTTTTTTTTATACAAAGATTCATAGCTAAGAGTTTGCCTTGACTCAGAGGAGAGACTTGACATAGAATTTTGAAAAATGCTGGGATTAATACTTTGGGAAAGAGAGTGTTGCTTTTCTGGTTGTATGAAGAAGTTGTATTATGTAGGTAGAATTACAAACTTGCTATTCTCTCTATTTGTATATTAAGTGTGGTTTATGAAGATGTATTTGGGTATGAATTTGGCAAGGGGTGGAATATGGTTGTTAGGGTGAAGTGGCAATTTGATTGTTTTTAGGATGAACCCCGGTCATTAGTGGAGTACACCTCTCAGTACACCTGGGCGGAGCACTGAGGCATGGCCTTGAGGTCTGTGTCTGGTCTCTGTTCCTTTCCTCTCTGGAGGTATTCTTTTGCTCTGCTTCCTGGCTACCATGGACTAAGCATCTTTGCTCCACTACATCCTTCTACTATGACTTTTCTGCTTGAGAGTCAGATAACCGTAGACTAACTTCTCTGCAAGTATGAGCCTAATTAAATCTTTCCTCCTCTAAATTTGAGTATTGGGTATTGTGTCCCAGTGATGAGAAGACTAATACATTGGTGTAAGATAAGTACTGCCAATCATTTTTTGGACTCTGTTAAGCTGATATTTTCTATGTCCTTTACTAGGAGTAGCAAACTTTTTTTGGAATTCATTTTTTAAATTTGTGCCTGATTTCAATTTTGGCTTTCAGTTTTCTGTAACATTGTCTCTGAAATATACAGAAGACAAAAACTAAACACAGTTAACTCATCACTATATTGTTTCTTAAGCCCTTACATTTTTCCTCTTTTGAGAATCTTCCTAAGATTGCTTTTTTATTATGTCATGGACTTCTAGTTGTTAAAACTATTTTAATGTGCTTTTTGCTAAATGAAATATTTGTTTTAGTAATGGGTTCATTTTCAGTTGGTTTCTTTCCATCCTCATTAGGGATTGTATTTTCTAGATTCTGTATTGGATGCCAGACATTGTAAATTTCACTTTTTAGATACTGGATAATCTTTTATTATTATCAACAATTCTGAGTTCTGTTTTAGTAGGCAGTTAAGCTATTTGGGAATAGTTTGATCATTTTAGTAACAGCTTTTCATGTTTTTTATATGAAAATGAATTGTACCTATTCCCATCAGGCAGACTGGAAAAACTAATAATTCATGAAGCAATATGTAGAATTCTCATAAGATTATTTCTCAATTAGTATATAATAAATAGCCCTAGATAAATATTATTCATTTTCATATAATAGAAAATACAGTCCCTGCTGGGTGTGGTGGTGCACACCTTTAATCCCAGCACTTGGGAGGCTGAGTTAGGAGGAGTGTTGTGAGTTCGAGGCTGGCTTGCACTACAACGTGAGCACAAGGCCGGTCTGAGCTACATAGTGCGACCCTGCCTCAAAAAACTAGGGCTGGGAGTTTGGTTCAATGGCTTAAGCACCTGTCTGGCAGGTGCGAAGTTGTGAGTTTGATCCCTGGTGCCGGAAAAAGAAAAAAGAAAAAAAAAGAAAAAAAGAAAAAAAAGAAAATACGGTCCCTAATGAGGACAGAAAGAAACCAACTGTTAGCTTTCCCCATAGGACAGTAGAAATAGACCAACTGTTCCTACTCGTTTTCACTAAATCACATCTTTCTTTTCCAAATATAAATTTAATTGCTCCTAGAACCTTTCCAAAGCTAAACTTCCTCCTTTGTACAATAACTACATGCAGCAAAAACTCAGAATGGTTAATTTTACTTTTACAGACCTGAAAGTGTTAAAGGGACTATTAGAGATCAAAACATTTCTCATTTTATATACAGAGAAAGAAGACTGAAGTACATAGAGAACTGGCCAATGCAGGTCATGGTATTGAGTACAATGCAGTGAAACTGATGAAGAAGATACTTTTCATGTATTGTATATTGGAAAGCAGGTGCATAGATATCAAATAATTTATTCAGTGTGATATGAAGTAACAGCTGGAGTCATTTGATTATAGTGTGTGCAGGTGAGTTTTGCATATTTCCAGTCATTTTGTTTGAAAGTGGAACTTCTATTTTCTAGTACTGGTACTAGGATTCCTTCTGCAGTAACCCCAGAGTAGCACAAACAATCCAAGAAGTATCTGATTCATAGGATTCTGAGAAATGTGGATGTCATGGTATTATTATACAGAAGCCAGAATATTAATATCATAATTATAAAACAGAAGTTATGAATCATGTCTACACAAGAAAAGAAAAACCTTTCTCCCATTACAACATTTCGCCATACCCTATCAATTTTACCTTCCCTTCATGCTGCGACTATGGTCTGATGTGACCATAATCAAGAGGTAATTGCACTGCAAGGTTCCTCATACAGGTTAAGGGGGAATAGAGCTTTTCCAGATTCTTTAGCATGGTTATCTAAAGTCCAAAATCTATAGACTTGGAAAATATTGAAATGCATCAATGATTTATGATATATAAACTATGTTGAAAGATGGGAGAAATGAAAGCAAGAATTCCAACAGTAAAGAAGCACAAGTGATAGCTAGATGTATTTGTTCAATAGATTAAAATTATGTTGAGAGAACATGAGAAAACTACTTTATTGGCTTAGAGTCCAGATCTCTAGTATGAATTGGGACTCTGAAACTCTCCTAATTTTTTCTATGACCACATTTACCATTTTTCTTTTTTCTCCTTTTTTATTTTAAAAAGCAAAACAAGAAAGGGTAGAAATAATACAGAATTTAAAAAAAAACAGTAAGATGTCAACATTAGTTAATACATTGCATATTGTTATTTTTGAAGTAGTTTTCAAGTTACAAGATCTAGGCATAAAAATGATCAGACAATCAAACAATGACAGCACAAACTATTCTGTTTGATGAACTAACAGAGAATTAATAGTATAGTTATCTATCTTGCACACATACATACAGCTATATGTGTATAACTAGATACATATAATCTTTTCCTTTCTTTCATTTCTCCTGTCCCCTATCCCAGTTGTTCTTTAACTTTGAGTACTTTCTTTCCCTTTCATTATTATAATATCTGTTGTACATTTTAGATCTCATTACTCTTTCAGTTTTTTGTTATTATTATTTACTTTTTACACTAGGGAGACAATAGGATATTTACAAATGTGAGTTTGATTTATTTCACTTATGAGTATATTCTCAAGTAGCCTCCATTTACTTATAAAAGCCTCAAGATCATTCTTTTTTATAGCTGAGTAATATTCTATTGTATAAAAATACCACATCTTTTTTATCCATTCTGTGTTTGATGGACATTTTGGTTGTTTCCAAGCTTTTGTTATTACAAATTATGCTGCTATAAACATTGGTGCACATATATCACTGTGACATGGTATTTTCAATTTTTCTGGGAAAATACCTGGAAGGGGAATAGCCAGATTGAGTGGGACTTTCACTGCTAGGTTTTTGAGGAATCTGCACACTGATTTCCACAGTGGCCACATCGATCTACACCCCCAACAACAGTGGAGAAATGTTCTTTTTCCACACAGCCCCACCAACATTTGTTATCAGTCAATTTCTTGATGGCAGTCATACTTTCTGGAGTGAGATGGAATCTCAATGTTATTTTAATTTGCATTTCTTCAATGACCGGTGATGTTGAGTATTTCTTCATGTATTTATTTGTCATTTGTAGTTCTTCATCTGAGAAGTGTGTGTTCATCTCAGATGCCCAGTTTTGGATTGGGTCTTTGAATTTGGGGGCCTGATGTTTTTCAATTCTTTATATGTTCTGGATATAAGTCCTTTGTCTGAGGGACAGTTGGCTAAAATTCTTTCCCATTCTGTGGGTTTTCTTTTCACTTTGTTGGTGATTTCTTTTGAAGTGCATAAAGTTTTTAATAAGATGAGATCCAAGTTTTTGATTCTTTGAAGTGCTTCCCATGTGGTTTGCATTTTGTTCATGAACTCTTCGCCTACCCCTATGTCTTCAAGAGTTCTATCTGTCTTGTCTTCCAGTAGATTTAGCGTTTCTATTTTAATATTTAGATCTTTGACCCATTTTGACTTTAGTTTAGTGCATGGTGATAGACTTGGGTCTAGTTTCAGTCTTCAGCATGTGGAAAGCCAATTTTTCCAGCACCATTTATTAAAGAGGCTATCTTTCTTCCAGTGAACATGTTGAGAGCCTTTGTCAAATATAAGATGGCTGAGTTTGTAGTTGTGTTTGTATCTTCTAATCCGTTCCATTTATCAGGTCTATTTTTTTGCCAGTACCATGCTGATTTTGTCACTGTAGCTTTGTAGTATAATTTTGTGTCAGGAATTGAGATGCCTCCTGCCTTGCTTTTGTTGCCCAAAATTGCTTCTGCTATTCTAGGTCTCTTCTGTTTCCAAATGAATTTTAGGAATGTTTTCTCTAAATCTGTGAGGTATGTTAATGGTATTTTGATCCAGATTGCATTAAATCTGTAACAGTTTTGTAAGTATGGCCATTTTCACAATGTTGGTTTTTCCTAACCAAGAGCAAGGGATATCTTTCCATTTTCTAACATCCTCTTCAGTCTCCTTTTTCAGAATACTATAATTTCCATTGTATAGGTCTTTTACATTCTTTGTTAGGTTGATTCCTAAGTATTTCATTTTTTGTATGCTGTTGTAAAAGTGTAGTTTCCATAATTTCCATAATTTCTCTCTCAGTGAGTTTGTTGTTTGTGTACAGGGATGTTATTGATTTTTGAGTGTTGACTTTGTATCCAGCTACACTGCTGAATTTGTTTATTAACTCTAGTAGTCTTTTGATGGAGTTTTTAGGGTCTTCTATGTAGAATATCATGTCATTTGCAAATAGTGATAATTCAACTTCTTCCTTTCCCATCCTTATTCCTTTTATTTCTCTGTCTTATCTGAGTGCTCTAATGTTTCCAGAACTATATTTAATAATAGGAGTAGTGATAGTGGGCATTCTGGTCTTGTTCCTGATTTTAGAGTGAAAGCTTTCAGTTTTTGTCCATTTAGAATAATGCTGGTTTGTCATAGATGGCTTTTAACAGCTTGAGGTAGATACCATCATTCCAAGTTTCTGTAAGGTTTTTATCATGAACAACTGTTGGACTTTATCAAAAACTTTTTCTATGTCTATTGAGATGGTCATGCGATTTTTGTCTTTGTCTCTCTTGGTGTGATGTATTACATTTATTGATTTGTGTGTGTTAAGCCATCCCTGCATTCCTGGGACAATTGGTCATGATGTATAATCTTCTTGATGATTTGCTGCATTCTATTTGCCAGTATTTTATTGAGAATCTTTGAATCGATGTTCATTCGGGAGACTGCCTATAGTTCTCCTTTTTGGCTGGGTCTTTTTCTGGTTTTGGCATCAGAATAATATTTGCCTCCAAGAATGAGATAGGGAGGATTGCTTCCCTTTCAATTTCATTGAAGAGTTTGAGGAGTATTGGCATTAAATCTTCTCTAAATTTCTTGTGGAATTCAGCTGTGAATCCATCAGGACCTGGCTTTTCTTTGTTGGTAAATTTTTAACCACATTTTCATTTTCAGTGGCTGATATTGGGTTATTTAAAATTGTTATATCTTCTTGATTCAGCTTTGATAATTCATACATTTCTAGGAATTTGTCCATTTCCTCTGTGTTTTCCACTCTATGTGAGTAAAGATTTTCAAAGTAGGTATTCATATCTTCTGAGTTTCCATGTGATCTATAGTAATTTCTTCCTTTTCATTCCTTCTTGCATGAATTTGAATTTTTTCTTTCTTTTTCTTGATAAGCTTTGCTAGAGGTTTATCAGTTTTGTTTATTCTCTCAAAGAATCAGCTCTTTGATTCATTAATTTTTTGTATTGTTTTCTTAGTCTCAATTGCATTAATTTCTGCTCTGATCTTTATAATTTCCTCTCTTCTATGAGCTTTGGGCTTGACTTGCTCTTCTTTTTCTAGAAGCTTGAGGTGTAGCATTAGGTTATTTATTTGTGCTCATTCTGTTTTCTTGATGTGACAATTTATTGCTGCATATTTCCCTCTTAAGACCACTTTCATTGTGTCCCACAAGTTTTGGTATGTTGTATCTGCATTTTGTTTGAATTTTAGGTGTTGCTCAATTTCTTCTTTAATTTCATCTGTAACCCATTGGTTGTTCAAGAGGTTGTCATTTAATTTCCATATGTTTACGTAGGTTTTGCAGTTTCTTTTGCCATTAATTTTGAATTTCAGTGCACTATGATCAGATAATATGCATGGGATAATTTCAATCACTTTGCATTTACTTAAGCATGTTCTATGGGCTAATAGATGGTCTATTTTAAAGAATGTCCCATGCACAGCTGAAAAGAATGTGTATTCTGATGTGGTTGGGTGGAACACTCTGTAAACATCTACTAAGTTCATTTGTTCACAGGTTTGATTCAGTTCTGTTATTTCTTTATTGATTTTTTTGTCTAGTTTATCTATCTCTTTGTGTCAATTGGGTATTAAGGCGCCCTATTACAATTGTATTGTTGCTTATTTGGTTTTTCATGTCTATTAGTATTTGTCTTATATAGTTGGGTGCTCCTGTGTTTGATGCATATATATTTATGATTGTTAGCTCTTCCTTTTGAATTATTCCCCTAACAAGTGTGTAGTGACCTTCTTTATCTCTTTTCATAGTTTTTGGTTTGAAGTTTGTATTGTTGAAGACAGAATAGCTACCCCTCCTTTTTTCTGGGTTTCTGTTGCATGGAATATTATTTTCCATCCTTTGACTTTTAGTCTGTGGGTTTCCTTTTGAGTCAGATGTGTTTCTTGTATATAGCATATTCTTGGATCCTGTTTCTTGATCTATTCTGTCAACCTATTTCTTTTAATAGGTGAATCAAGGCCATTTACATTGATGGATATAACTGATATGCACTGGTTCCACTTTGTCATGTTATCTTCCTGTTATTGGTTTCCTGCTTTTCCTCCTTGTTTAATTGCTTGCCCTGACTGTTGGTTTCTTTCTGTTGTTATTCTGGGATTTATAGTCATTTTTATCTCTCTCTAGTATGTCTTTCAGTACTCTTTCTAGGATTGGTTTGGTGGACATGAATTTCTTCAGTTGTCCTTTCTCTTGGAAGTATCTTATTACTCCATGAATTTTGAAAGAAAGTTTTGCATGGTACATCAATCTGGGTTGAAAGTTGTTTTCTTTCAGGGCTTAAAACACCTCACTCCAAGCTCGTCTTGACTTGAAGGTTTGTGCTGAGAAGTCTGTTGTGATTCTAACAGACTTTCCTTGATACATGAGTTGTGTCTTTTCTCTAACAGCTTTTAGTATTCTGTTTTTATGCTGAATTTTTGGGATTTAATTATTATATGTCTGGGTATAGATTTATTTTGGTTATGACTGTTTGGCATTCTATATGCTTCACTTATCTGTATATCTGATTCTTTTCCCATGTTTGGGAAATTCTCTGCTATTACTTCTTCAAATAGTTTTTCCTATGTCATTTGCATTGACCCCTGCATCTTCATTTATGCCTATTAATCTTATATTGTTTCTCGTTGAATCATTTTGAAGCTATTGAATTGTCATTTCATGCTGCGTTGTTATTTTTAAAAGTTCTTTTCTTTCATAATCATTAGCTGTGATCCAGTCCTCAAGGTCCAAAATTCTATCCTCAGCTTTATTCAAACAGTTTCATCAGCTATCAGTAGAGTTTTTCATTTCTTGGGTATCTCTTTGAATTTGTTTCATTCATTTTACTTCTTTTCTATATTGTTCATTCAAAGCTTCCATCATTTCCCCATGCTCCTGTACTTTTTAAAATCTATGTCTTCTCTATTTATTCTGAGCAACTCCTTTATAAATGTTGTCATTTCTTTCTTTATGTGAGAGATTTCTTCTAATCTGATTTCCTCCATGGCCTCATGGATTTGTTTCTTTATTTCGCTTGCTGTCTTTTCAGAAATTTCAGGTGTATGACATTTAATGTCCTCTATTTGATTGTCTCCTGTACTTGTTCCTGATGAACTGGATGTTTGAGATGGCATTTTGCTTTTCACTGTGTCATTTTCACCTCTTGGATTAATATTTGGTCTTTCAATCCTACTAGTCTCAACCATCCATTGTGTGTGTCTTAGGGTCCTACTATGTATTTGATGTTTTTCCAGTTGCTGGGTCCACAATGAAGGGGAGCACCAGTCACCTGAATTCCTCCTGCAGGGCCTGTTGGGTGAGTCCTATATTCTTCCTAAGCTGAGTAGCTTAAGAGCATTGATGTAAGTCAACCCTTAGTTCCTATTCTAACTATGAACTCATGCTGTTCCAGGCCACCAGATCTACCTGGCTATAGTGTGTGCCTCAGCTGAGACCCTACAGCGTCACTGGGTATCTCATAAGCCCTTTTGATTTCCTCCGGGTTGAGGGAGGCCTTGTCAGCACTCTCCTCAACCCATCTGGTGTTCTTTGAATGGAGGAAGGACTCACCCACACTCTTTCCAGGCTCGCTAAGGTCCTACAGCTGTGGCGGGGAGGTGGTTCGCTGCTGCTCCTGTTTACCCACTGAGGTCCTCTATTTGAGGGGAAAACTCCACACTGTTGCAAGCCTGCTGAGGTGCTCTGCGTGGGTGAGAAGTTGCTGAGGCTGCCATCAGCCCACCAAGGTTCTACAGGTGGTGGAAGGGGTTGCTGATTGTCTGTGGGCTGCTATGGTATTTTTGGTAGGGGGGAAGGGTGACCAATGATTCTGCAGGCCCCCTAGGTCCATGGGGTGAGAAGGAGGGGCAGCCGACAATCCTGCCACTGCCCTAGGTTGGGGGGTAAGGAGGGGGAGCAACTGATGATCCCGCCACTGCCCTAGATCCAGGGGCAAGGAGGAGGAGCAGCCAACAATCCTGCTGCTGCCCCAGGTTCAGAGGAGGAGGAGGAGGAACAACCAACCATCCCGTCACTGCCCCAGGTCCAGGGGGGCAAGCCATTTTTTCTTATTCAGAGTGAAGATCATTAGCACAAATGATTTGATAAAATAGAAAAAGTAAAATTTGAATAATGAATTATATCTCTGTATATCAGTTGATGGTTCCTTGGGTTAAAGGATTCACAGCTTCAATATTTGGTAGTATTCTTTTTTTGTTGTTGTTCATTTTTTTTAATTGAAAAGCAACTGTATTAATGGTGAGAAACAAAATATTTGGTAGTATTCCAAAAAACAAAATTGTCAAAATAATTTTTAGAGTTCTTGTAAATAGACTTTTATTGACCAAAGAATTTAATCATTTAGGACCAAGAGAGCTAATTCAATGTCTTTGACATGCAAGAAGTTTGGGCCATGTTTATGGTTGATACAAATATCAGTGTATTAGGGATTCTTACTGTCATACATGAAGGCCATTCCAAACAACTAATGCTGGCTTGTGACATTTAGGCTGTGATGTCTATTTGGAATGTACACTGAGAGGCAGAGATCTAATGACTGTGAAATAAACCAACAGTGTATCATTGGAATATCTGTGGCTTCATGTACCCATTTAAGGGAGGACTACTGGCTTCTTCCTTTGATTTAGCTTTAAAAAAAAACTTCACAAAAATAGTATATGCACCTATTTTCAGAAGTCCAATTGTTCTATAATATGCCCCCAGTTTTCCTGGCCAGAAGCAGCATTTTAGACTCATATTTCTTTCTTCTGTCTTTGATATTTGCTTTCTAAGTAATATGTGTGATAAATTCTAGTCTTCAAGATATTACAGTAAGATCTGCATCTCATGTGCTATATATACAACATAACATTGACACTTTTCTCATCAAGAGGTAGTGTCTTTGTTTCCTCTCTTTGAATCAAGGTTGGCTTGTGACTGTGGTGGACTCTGTGACTTTTTGCCTTCAGTGACTTAATCATAAGAAATGATTCATCCTCCTGCAACAATTGTCCTGAAAATCTGGAGCTACTATGTTGATGGCTGACACCACCATGCTCTAAAGAAATCCATAGAGTCTAGAGAGGCCATTGTAGGTTTAAACAACTCCCACTGAGGTCCTAGCCAACTGGCTGAATCAACTCTCTATATGTGAGAGAGAATAACAAAATGATAGTTATTGTTTTATACTGCTAATATTTGGGTAACTGAAATCATTCATGTATATTGCTATCTCTCAGTCCACTAATTTTAGACATTATCAAATGTGTATTTTTATGGTAAATTAACAATAAAGGTATTGTACCATCATCAGCTGCTTCATTTCTTCTCCTTTTCCTCCTGATATAATTATATATTATATATACTTGTTAATAATTGTGTTTACCTTTTTTCTATAGTATATATATTTTTTGTTGTATAACAATATTTATTTGGCTTTATATTTGTTTAGAATTTTTATAAACACTTGTTTTATTATAATTATTTTATACTAACAATACTTTAAAGGTACTTATATTTTTTATTTATTTTCTCAGTTCAAATCATCTGTTTGAAGTAATTTTCCTTGTTGAAGATCAAACTTTTGCAGATTTCTTAGTGAAGTTCTGTTGGTCAGCTTTGTTTTATGCAAATTCTAAGCTGAATACTGAAGATACTATTAAAAAACAGAAATTCAGGAAGCATATCATGTCTGACATATAGTACATTTTTATTGTAACAATTCTTATCTCTTATATATCTTGTTAAGTGATTAGCCTAGTAATTTCACCTTGATTTTTAATCTACTTAGTTTTTTTTCTTCTGTTGAATTGATACTGTCACATTCTAATACCCTTCAAGGAGAGTTTATCATAAGGTCAGTTCAAGGAAGTTTAGTACTAATTTCATTTTTTGGTTTTGTTTTTTTCCAGAGTCATCTCACATGGCAAGTATAATTTTTCTTCTATCTGGGCTTGTTGTTTTCTAGGCATCTTGCCCAGCTTTCACCCCAGGGCTTCCTTTAACATTTTAGAAAGGTTCTTTGATCTTGGCCCAGTTTTGATATTCTGTTTTTCAGATCTTATTTTGTCTATTCCCTTTATTTATTTATTTCGTTGGAACATAACATCATGTTAAAAAGTTGGTACCACAGCAGAGGACACAATAACAGCACTGAGTCAAATTGTCTCTACAGTTTAGCCTGGAACAGGAATGTGAAAGCTTTGGGAGCCTTCGTATCACTGAGAAAAATCCTTTTAGAATTTAGTGCTTACATTATCAAAATTCCTTTTTAGCAACTTTGGTCTAAGATTGAATGGAAATTTTAAGCTTCTGCGCAAATTGAACCACTGTAGTAGAGACGTGTTTCTGGGAAGGAGCTTACTTAGACTAGGAAAGGAAGGAAAGTGACTGGGCTATAGGAAGACGATTGCAAGAAAGATTACTACTTTCTAGACTGAAGACAGGGAAAGCAAGTGAACAGATTTGTGAGAGCTGTGTGTGACATAGCACTGGGGCATTGGAACTGCTGGACTTCGCAGCAGTTGAGAGTTCAAAATGACTCAGCCATTGTGGAAGATAGCTTGGCTGTTACTCAAAAAGGAAAATGCAAAATTATCACATGACCCAGCAATTCCACTCTTCAATATGTACTCAAGAGATTTGAAAACAGTTGATTAAATAAATACTGTGTAATATACAAATGTTTGTAACAGCAGTAGTCATAGTAGTCAAAGGCTGAAAATAATCCCAATCCATCAATAGACGAATGGATAAACAAGATGTGGTATGTGTATACAAGGGCAGATGCAAAAGATCACAGTGTAGATTTCACTTCACAAAGCACACAAAAAAGATAAATCTATAGGGACAGAAAACAGATTGGTAGACGTTAGAAAGGGAGGAAGATGACAACTGCTTAATGGGTATGAGGTTTTACCTTGGAGTAATAAAAATGTTTTGAAACTAGAGAGAGATAACAGTTGAACAATACTGTTTTATGAAAGTACTAAATGCCACTGAATTATGCACTTTAAAATGGTTTGCTTTATGTTATATGAATTTAACAAGCTTAACTTGGACAAGAGAAGTAGAAAGAGGAGAACTGGTCCCTAATAGCCTGTAGGAAGGATTACTACATAAAGACTGGGAGAGAGTGCATAGTCAATAACATTCGTGAGGATCGTATGTAAGATAAACAAAAAGTAGGCACTGTTATGGATAATTATGGCAGCTATTTTTAGTTTCTAGGACACTGCCACCCTTAATGCTTTTTATAAAGCATAATGCTTTGGATAGGAATGTATTCTAGAGAAATAAATTCTGGCTAAGAATTAGTATCTGAGTAACACAAAACATATCCATTGTGATTGCAATTTTAAAAAATTGTGATCAGAGATAGAATATTTGAGAAAAATGGTATTTAAGAATGGTAAGTGCAAGATGATGTTTAAGAATGTCTACATTTAAAGCAGTATTTGCCAAAAGAATAAAGAAAAACCTTACAATTAAAAGTAACGCAAAAAGGGAGGGGAGCCTTTGTCCAGGTGAGAGTCTCGTCTTGGGGGTTTTTCTCGACCCGAGAGGCCGTGCAGCGCCCGCTGCCCGCCAGCAGCAGTGCCGTTATTAAACTGCAGCCCGAGAGCCTCCCGTTTTATTTTATTGTTTCTGAGATGTGAGTGTTGTGCAATTCTTAGGCAACCTTCTTTCCAAGCAATTAAGTCTCCCATAGCCCCCATCTCAGAAGCCTCAGAAAGGAAGTAAATAAGAAGGGGGAGGCAGCGGTTTGGTGGGGGCTTCTGGGTTATTTATTACTTTAATAAATTTGAGCTTCTCCCAGCTCGCCTCAGACTCCTGTTTCTGTCAAGCTCCCGAGGACAAACGATCGCTTAATTGTAGAGTTTGTGGGCCGAGGTGGGCGCCAAGCACAGTTTATTGTGCAGGAAAGGCTGTTAAGTAAGACGCTGTGATAGTGCCCTGGCCAATAAGTCATTAAGCAGAAATTAAAAGCAGAAAACTTCCAAGTACCTTCTCTCTAACATGTATTAACCTCTTAAAGGA